>PVIA01003843.1:0-155288 GCA_004024845.1 Tonatia bakeri
CAGGCACCAAACTGTGAGTGAACGAGCCTTTGGGTGATTCAGCCTCCACCCAACGGAGACACCCCAGATTTTGAACCTTCCTAGTTCATGTCCCAGACATTGTGGGACAGAGTCGAGCCATTCTCACTGTGTCCTTTTTGAACTTCTGACCCACAGAATCCATGAGCATAATAAAATGGTTGTTTTTTTTGCGACTGAACTTGTGGTGTTTGTTACATAGCAATAGTAAAGGGAACGGTCGCACTGGGTAACAATGATTTCAGTGATCGTGGGAACAATGCCAAGCACTGTGGTTGCTCTGTGCCACGTACAATGGCACACGTGGCACGTACTTCCCTCACTTCACCCTGACGAGAAGCCAGGTAGGAAGTCACGATTTTCACTCTCCCATCTCACAGCGAGGAAACTGGTGATCAGGAGGGTGAATGATTTACTCAAGTTCCACAGGGTGTAAGTGATAGGACCAAGCCTGACACCAGGCCTGACTACAAGGCCCACCCCTAAGCTATCGCTGAGTCCTCCCACGTCATGGGTGACAGCTCACTGTCAGCATGAGACTGGGCCTGCAGGCCAAAGCCTTTCCCTCATGCCCACTCTAGTTCTCTTTCCGCATTTGCCTGTTACAATCCCCTTCTTTCAAGAAATGGAATGAAACCTCTTCACTTTTCTGACCTGGCCAACATTCACTCGGCCTGGTAAGACCAAAGAGGGCTCATCTGTGGCAGCCCTTCTGCTGACCCCTCAGCTGACACAGCCCTGCGGCCTCACAGCCCAGCCCTTTAGGTCTTGTTTCTTGGGAGAACATAACAAGAAGAACAATTAATTCACAGAACAACTAACTCACATTCCTAATGTCAAAAACTTCCTGTGTAGCCATGGCCTGTGTGGCTTGGTGGGTTGGGCATTGTCCTGCAAAGCAAATGGCTGCCAGTTTGATTCCCAGTCAGAGCACATGCCTGGGTTGCGGGTTCAGTCTCTGATTGATGTTGCTCTCTCACATCGATGTTTCTCTCCCTCTCTTTCTTCCTCCCTTCCCCTCTAAAAATAAATAAAATCTTAAAAAAAAAAAACTTGGCATATGGCCCATTCACTCTTGGCCACCAGTGCCACTGGCACACTTGTGATAAATTATCTAGAAGGTTCTCCAGAAAATGGTGCTCTCAGCCAGCTCTTAGGAGCTGCCAGCCTCATGACTGCTCCTACCCCAGGCTGTGTGGCTCAGGCTGCTGCCCTGGCAAAGCTTTCCTTGCCCAGAAGGGAAAATCCGTGCCAGCTATTGCCCTAGAACCCATACATTTCTCAAACCCAAAGGAGCCAGACGAATGCATGTGTCTTTAAACACCTTTAGGAACAACACTCAGAATGCACCGCTTTGCCGTACACTTAGAGATGTGTTTTGGCTTTTCACTTTATCCTCTGAGCAGTGCCACCTGCACATTCACCAAGCCCAGACCTCAGGCACCTCATGCTGGCAAAAGGCCACCCTCTTCAAAGGCAGACATGAAAGAAGGCAGGCACTAACTCTTCCACTTAAAACTGTCACTATCACAGAGCGTGAAGGGAGCTGCCTTGTCTGTCTTAGCAGCAAAATCCCCTGTAGAGTCCATGGCTCATCCTCTGTCACATGACTATGCTGTTTCTAAAAGGGCTCTGACTAAGCACCTAGCACCCCTGGGCGTGGAACGGCCCCAGAGCTCACTGTGGGGAGCTGGGAGGTTTCTCCTCCTCAGGCTACAGGCACTAGCTCAAGTCAGTGTTCACCTCCTACCAGGGGCCAGGCACTGGGAATACAAAGATGTGTCAGACAAATTCCTGCTCCCACTTGCAAACAAAGACATTCATTTGCAATCTTGACCTTCAGGTATACCATACGGTGTCAACCGGTACAAAGGTGTGTCACAAGTAATTTGTTATCAATAAGAGAAAGTACCTAAGATTTGAAACAAGAGTGGGTTCAAAGTATAATACTGCTGTTCTCACTTGTTCAGACACAGTATAAAGGGTTGGGCAAGGACAGTCTGAGCTCCGTAAATGGCACATGATAAATGTCACACTTGCTTAGTGTCACCTGTCTTGTGTCTCAGAGGGGAAAGGCTGAGAACTGCTGTGAGCCCAGTGAGGCCAGGAGGTGGGCTTACTTCCCCCAGAACCACACTCCACATAACTAACACAAAAGCCACCCTACCTCATATGAGAGGGACCAGCTGGCGTTAGACTACCTTTCAAGAAGTAGACAAAGCAGAAGGGATTGATGTCCATTTGTCGTTTATCTAGGAAAAGAACAGGGCACCAGGTATAGCTATGGCAGGATGTTTATTACTGGATTGGCCAAAAAGTTCGTTTGGTTTTTTTCATAAGATAGTTCTATTAGCACTTACTTGTCTTTAAATTCATTCAAAACAATTTTGCTAGATTGTATTGTGATAGCTGTCATGTCAGCATGCATTTAAAAAAGTATCAAAATTGGTGATTTTTGTGTAGCTATTTTAATACTGAAGATGGAAGAAAATATGCAACATTTTTGGCATATTATGCTGTATTTCATGAAAGGTAAAAATGTAACTTAAACACAAAAAAAGATTTGTGCAGTGTATGGAGTAGGTGCTGTGAGTGATCGAATGTGTCAAAAGCAGTTTGCGAAGTTTCCTGCTGGAGATTTCTCGCTGGACGATTGCTCCATGGTCGATGCTCCATGGTCGGGCAGACCAGTTGAAGTTGAGAGCGATCAAGTTGAGACAGTAATGGAGAACAATCAATGTTACACCACGTGGGAGATAGCTGACATACTCAAAATATCCAAATCAATAACATTATTGGTGAAAATTAAAAATATGTCTTTTATTTTACAGAAAAAAACCTAAACAGACTTTGTGGCCAACCCAACACTAGGAGCTTCACCTCTGGAGTTGAGACCCACCGACGACCCGTAGTGAATCACATGGTGCGCTGTGCTAAGTTAATCTCTTTGACAACAATGCTGCTTATTTTCTACAGTGCTTTAAACTTAACAGAACATGGTCACATTCATTGACTCTAGTAGGTTCAACTTCAAAACCCTTTGGAGTTGGTCTTACCCTCAACTACAGGTGAAGAAATAACCTCAGACAGGTCTTGGCCCAAGCCCATGGCAGGTGAGCAACAGAGCTAGGATTCAAATCCACGTCTTCAGTTTCCGAACTGTATTTCCTGTATCACCCCAGGCTGTGTTGCTCCCAGCTTCATGAGGGTGAGGGACGAGCATGCAGCCACCTCCTCAATGGTGGCACGTGAAGGAAATGGCGCTGCTTTCACATTGTTGGAAGGGATGTCTCACTGGCCCTCAGAAGCCTGTTTCTTGGTAGCAGTGATACGTTAACATCTCTCTCCTTAGTCTGTTTTCTTGGATTTGTCTTGTGAAGCAGCCCTCCTGAAGATTTTCCTCTGCTTTCGGTACACAGACACCTACTTACATGCCCCGCCCCCCAGGACTACTCCAGACTTGCAGTGCGAAATACTTCCACTTAGAGTTGTAATAAGCAGCCTAAACCTGTGACTTCCTGAGAGCCCACAGGTCTTACTTCCTGCTACTGCAAGATCAGAAAATCTACCTGCTGCCATGGCTGGCTACTGGGCTGGCATTTGGGCTCTTTTTCATGTAGACTTAGGGCACTTTACTGTGACTTAAGTCACAGGAAACCTTGCAGAGAAGAGGGGGTAAAAATGCTTCTATAACTTTGCCCCTTCCTCCCAACACACATACGCACCCCTGCCCCCAACACCTAGATCAGGCATTGGCTCCGTGATGAAGATGCTCCACCCAGGGAGTCGCCTCTGGCAGGGGAGCATGTGGTGTCCAAACTGAGACATAGGCCACTGCTCATTAAGTGCCATTTAAAGCCAAGAACTTTTCACCCCTCAGTAAAAGTGTTTCGCAATCAAAGTGCTTATTGAACTTCAAAATGAATGGCTATTTAGAGGGTGATTGTAGCACTCCCACAGTCAAAGAAATGAAACTTTTGGCTTTGTTAATGCTGAGTCTTGGCTCGAGGTTTGAAGGCTGGATGGAATTCTGCCCTTGTTCTTGCAAACACTTGAAGAACTGCTCAGTCAGCCTTCTGGGGAAAACATGCCCGCATCCTACTGTACTCCTTCAGCTCTGTTCCTGTCCGCACAATGACCATTGACAGACTAACTCTAAAGTTCAGCCCTCCTTTGTTCTCTGAACACGAAGGGCAGGATGCAAAGTAATCAGATAACAAATGATGAAATACAGTTATCAGTAGCGATGCCACCCAGTTTTTACAGCACTTTGTCTTTCCAGAGGGTCATGTGGTGTCATTTGACGCACACATCTCAGAGGTGACATTTGAGCCAGACGTTTTATCACCAGTATGTGGGTGAAGGATCAGGAGTTTGTAAATATATAAAGAGATTCAGAGTGAAAGAGTGTGTGTGTGCACGCACCAGTGCACAAGTACATGCTTAAAAAGGAAGAAATATTCAATCGTTTAAAATTATCCAAGATGACATCTGATGATAGGGGCTTTTGTATTATTTCAATTTTTTGTTTCATATTCCAATAATTTGTTTCATATTTTAATTTTTTGTTTCATATTCCATTTTGTTATCTGCAGTCACACTGACCCCAGGGCTCAGACCAAACAGAGTGGGATTCCCCACAGCCAGGAGCCATGACAGAGGGGAGAGCATGCCCCCTCCCATGGGCTGCGCAGCTCTGAGCTGCCAACAGTTTGAGTGGATTGTAGGGAACTGTCAGCTGCACAGACAAATTGCATGAAATGGATCAGCAGAATTTTAGAACTATGTGGAACCTTACAGAACCAAACTGAGCTGTTTTTCAGTTGCATGTAGGGTTGAGAATAGATCCCCCTGTCTTTGTGTGTTAGAACCCTTGGAAGCATTCATTGTCCCTCTTTTAGAAAATTGCTGGCCCACAGTCATTCAGGGCTGTTCTTGCTATGCCCACTCTTAACTCTGTGCCCTCTGCTCTGTCTCTGCCAACACCAACCACTGGTCTAACAAGCAACCCTGCTACCTCCAACGCATACAGAGCCCGCCTTCACTTCATGCTGGAAGCCAGCCGGGTGGCCCGCCTGGACAGCCCGTCACCCACTCTGTGCTGAACAAGTCACTGTAAACTTCTCCTGCTGCTGGGAGTGCTTGGGCTAGGTAAAAAAGCTAATGAAGCAAGTCAGTGTCCTGTGCTTACGTTCTGACTTCAAATTGTTATATATTGTTATATATAACTAAAATTGTTATATATTTTTAAAAGTTATTTTCAAACAAAAATATGAACAGAAACTAAAAGGACCTCAGTTAGTTCTTAAGAGGTAATACATCATTTGGACAGAAGTGTGTCTGTGCCCATTGTCCCTGTGCCATTAGGCACACCCTGGGGAATGCCCAGGTGCTACCCTGGAAAGGACCAGGATGGTTTTGGGCACCAACAGCACTCAAAGAGTCCCACAGCTTTTCTGACAGTTCCCTCGCATTCCCATGGCTGCTGTGCCGGCAGCTATGTACCAGTTAGCCTCCAAGGCTGGGGGCCTGGCCTTAGAAACTGTACACTACAGGGTTCTCAAGCTGCCTGGAATGGGAAAGGGAACCATGCTGAGCTGCACTGGCCTCTTTGGGACCTGAGGCGTCTCCTGAGGCTAGCTGTGGTTCCAGCTGGGCTCCCGTGTGAGCAAGTCATGGTGGGCGGGTCTGTTCTGGGTCTGATGAACAGGAAAGTGTGTCTCACTGCTGGGTGCTAGGGAAACAGTGCATTTGGGTTCCTTGTTGAGGCACAAAAAGGAAGACCCTCCCTCCTGTTTCTTGACATGTTCAGGGTATTTGTGTTCAGACAGGACATCTAGTGGTCTTCCAAAAGGAACATGCCTCATGGGCTGGGGGCATGAAGCAAGGCGAAAAAATGGGGCCAGACCTCCCTTCCAGCCCCCTCTTCCCCCCGAGAGGCATGGACCACATGGCATCTCCCTCCAGTTTCTCTTTTCTCACATCCCCACTTTGCATCTGCATCTCACTCCACTGAGAAAGCTAGGGGTAAGTTTAACCACATAATTCCTCAGGCTGATTTTGAATGGATGGAAGGCTGCCCAGACATCAAGAAATAAAATTGTTTCTACAACATGCATTGGGTCAGCTGTCAGACAAATCGCTGACCTCTCTCCACAAAGCATCATGACTCCTCTGTACTTCTTTCCCTCTCCTTGTCCTTCAAGATGAGGAGACAACCCCCTGCAGGCTGCAGTGGGCAAGGCAGGTGGCCTTCAGAGTTAACTCCTTTTCTACTGGGTCTTTCTTTCACCATCTTCCCCAAACTCCTGGACATAGGTCCTTCCACGTTGTTTCGCCCACCAGCCAGCCTCCCTGCTGTATGAAGTACAGCCTGCAGGCTGCCCATGCCTGGACTTCATGCTGGCAGCCCTCCTGTCCACTACTTTCAATCATTATGGGTCACGTTCCCTTGGGGGCAGACTTTGAGATGGAGACTTACACGCAAGTGGTTTACTGGGGCTGGCTCTTGGGAATGATACCCATAAGGGAGTAAGAGAAGGAGGTTTGGACACAAGGTTGAGCAGACCTTTGTGACAGAGGCCTCAGCTGGTCCCACAGTGTGCTCTGAAGCTGAGCTGGCCCTTCAGAGAGATCCTGAATGGAGGCAAAGGGATGAGAGCTTGGTACCTCTGCATTGTCCCATCATTGGAAGCGGTTACCCCTGGGATAGGAGCACAGTTTCTGGCTGAGGGCGGTTCCTAGAGGAGGACCCAGCTGCCCTGCAAACAATACTCCCAGCAGCCAAGAGAATGAGTGCCTCGGCTCTGAAGGGAGATGTGGGCAGCACATGCCTGCAGGGACCAGAGAAAGAGGAGGCTGAAGCTGTGGTCTCCACTTCCTGCTGCCCCAGGTCAGGAGAGAAGGAGTTTCCAGGGGGCCCCACCAGTGGCTGAAAAAGAATGGCATGAGCTGGGAGCCACTGGGCAGGCCTGGCCTGCAGGCTATCTTGGGGATGGAGTCCAAATGACATGCTCTAAGCCATGGCGAGACCAACACAGTCAAATAATTTGTCTGGGAGAAGCACCTAACAGGCAGCTAGTTTTAGGATGGTGTGAACCTGCGCCCTATGGCTATTGTAACCCTACTCTGCTTTGAGCTTTCTGGTGTATGTCATTTTTTTAGTTTCACATGAGGCTACGTTTATTGATTTTAGAGAGAGAGGAAAGGGGATGGGGACAGGGGCAGAGAGAGAGAGAGAAACATTGATGTGAGAAACATCGATTGAACGCACCCCAACCAGGGATGGAACCTACAAACTAGGTATGTGCCCTGACCGGGAATCAAACTTGCAACCTTTTGGTGAACAGGAAGACACTTCAACCTGTTGGGAACTTTCCTGCCTGGTATCAGAAACTGTAACCCTGGCCAAGGCTAAAGCTGAGGGAGTGACCTTGGGACCATAAGCCACTGAGGAGACAAAAGCTTATCTCCCTGGCAGGAGCGCCACTTCTGCTCCTTTTACTTCACCCTGCCTGGCCCCCAATGCTTGGTTGGTTAGCCAATGGTGGGTAAGATTCCCCAAAAGGGGAACGACCTAAGACAGGCACAATCACATGGGAGGCCCCAAGGAAGGACTTTGGGGGCAACAGCAAAAAGGGGTGACCCTTGCTCCTTGGCTTTGACAAAGCCTGAGTCCTCATTGTCTGCAAGAAAATCTCCTAATCTCTTGGCTGCCTTACTTCCCTTGCTCCACCTAAGCCTGAAACAATGACAGAGGGTGGTGCAGCCCTGTACTGGAAAGGGCAGGTTCCCTGGGTGATCAGGCCTAAGAAAGAATATGTAAAATCCCGTGAAACCTGCTTTGTTTAGAATGCTCTCAATTAAATGATAAGGGTCCAAGCAAGAAGTAAGTTTGTTACTTAAAGTTTTACAGCTCTTCAGCTATCTGACCCTGACTCAAAATAGGCCCTGAGTTCTTTGTTACCTATTGTTTCATCCTTACTTCCTGGCAGTGATTAATGAGCTTTACCTGAATTCTTGTGTAAATGAACCCAATAAAAGCCTGCTCAGACGAGAGAACGGGGCACTTTCTACTAGAGAGAGTGGCCATTTTGTCCCTATTTCCTCACAGGACTCGGTTGTCCGTGTGTATGTTTTTCTCATGTTTCGATGAGCCATCTGCAGCGTTCCTTGGTTGCTGCCGGTCGGTGGCCACGTCACCAACCAACTGAGCTATCCATCCAGGATTATGTGTATGTCATTTTTAAAGCCCGGCAGACTCACAGTGATCCCAGAAGCAGAGTATCTGAGAAATGTTCTGAGAAGTGCTGACCAAAGTTAGGAGCAATGCCTGCTTATCTTTTGTATCTTGTGTGTGTTTATCTTTCCCCTTTGAATAACAGGCTCACCAAGTCAATGAACTGGGTCTAGTTCGGTTCCCTGCTGACTGTTCACCCCCTTGGCAGCCCTGCCACATCTTTATTTTCCCATCTTATCTGGGAGGAAGGACAGTGGATGGCACCTGAGGAGAGGCTATGTGAGAACAAAATGGGAGAAAAGTCCTGTTCTCGGCCACCGATAGCCCTTCTCCAGGTCGAGTGGGAGAGTGGTTATTGGGGCAGGTGAACATGGAAGATTGTGGGCTTGCGTGTCCCAGCCAAGAACACTCATCAGTATAAATGCCACACCCCACTGTCATACCTGTCTCCTCTACACTACTGTGCAGAACTGGAACAAACACCGGCTTGTCATCACCCCCCAGACTAACCTCACAGAGTATAGGCTGATGCAACCTGCTGCCTGTGACACAGTCAGCCAGCAACGCATTTAAAGTGTGGCAAGGGAGAAATATTGCCCCACTGGTCTGAAGTGGCCTTTGCCATAACAAAGGATCATTAGGACAACAGGAAGATGCAGTAAACCAGGCACAGTGTAGACAGGAAAGAGATCTCTCTCTCCCTCTCTGTTTATGACAGAGATCTTAACCCTTCAGTGTGGGGTGGAGGTGCAAATTACAGCTCCAACTCACCTGGGTACTCAGGAGGGCGGGAGCAGCTCTTGGCTGGAAGGCTGCCTGCTGGGACAGCACCTGAACGCGTGGCCAAGTGGGGTCTGAAGGTGCTGGAGGAGCAGCATGTGGAGCATGGGGCCCCTGGGGTAATTTTTGTTTGTTTAAGCCTACTGCTTTTCATTCACTTTTCATTCACATTTAAATAATCATATGACATATGTTTATTGGAAACCCCAACACTCTTGAAAAACCCCCTTTTATCTTCCCACACTGCTTCCTCCACCCAGAAGGTCTTCCTTCCTCTTCTCTGCAGAGATACCCCTTTGAGGCCCAGCCTGAGGTCCATCTCTTCCTTGAAGCCTTTCCTGACCACCTGCCGCCTGCAGTCTTTCCTCCCCTTCTCCGTACCCACTGCATTGTGCTCCTGGTCCTCTTCTTCACACCTCCAGACCCCTCAGATCTACTCCCTTCTCACTAGCCTAATGCAGGCTCCCACTATTTGCCTCATGACTGCTCCTTTCCTGCTCTTCCTGCCTTCTGTCTTGCCCTCCTCAATCTATTCTCCATGCTGCAGTGTTCGTTCTAAAAGACAAATGTGATTGTGTCATTTAACTGTCCAATCATTTCTACATAGCTAACACTCACTGAATGCTCACTGCATGCCAGCCTCTAGTCTAAGTGCTCGACATTTAAAATGCCTTTAAATCTCATCATAAGTCTGTAAAGCACTGTTATTTCTCCTATTTCAAAGATGAGGAAACCAAGGCTAAGAGAGGTTAAGTAACTTGTCTAAGACCACATAGTCAGTAAGTGGTAGAGCCAACATTTGAACCAAGGCAAACAGTCTTCAAATACTACCCTATCAAAAATTGCATTATAATCATAGTGCTTCTCAATGGTTCTTCATAACTCTCAGGATAAAGTTCAAACTCCTTAGCACTCAAGGCCCCTCATTGTAGACTCACCCCTTTTCACTTGCTGACATGGTCCTGATTTCATACCTTTTTTCATTGCTGAGTAATATTCCATTGTGTGTGTGTGTGTGTGTGTGTGTGTCTGTGCGTGTGTGTGTCAGTGTGTGTATCCCATTTTCTTTATCCATTCATCACCTATCAGTGGGCACCTAGGTTGCTTCAATATCTTGGTGGTTGTAAATGATGCTACATATTGCAAATGAACATAGGGGTGCATATATTTTTTTGAGAGAGAGGGAAGGGAGGGAGAAAGAGAGGGAAAGAAACATCTATGTGAGAAAGAAACATTAACTGGTTGCCTCTCATCTGTACCCTGACCAGGGACAAACCCGCAACCCAGGCATGTGCCCTGATGGGGAATTGAACCAGCGATCTTTAGCTTGGCAGGGTGATGCCGAACAAATTGAGCCACACCAGTCAGGGCTGGGTTGCATATATCATTTTAAGATTATGTTTCTGTTTTCTACAACTACATACCCAGAAATAGAATCACTGGGTCATATAGCAGCTCTATTTTAATCTTTTTGAGGAATCTCAACATTGTTTCTTTTTTAAAAGATTTTATTTATTTATTTTATTATAGAAGGGGAAAGGAAGGAGAAAGAGAGGGAGAGAAACACTGATGCAAGAGAGAAACATCTGTTGGTTGCCTCTCTCGAATGCACCCAACCAGGGACTGAAACCCCCAACTCAGGCATGACCCTGACCAGGAATGAACTGGCAGCCTTTTGCTTTGGGGACAATGCCCAACCAACTGAGCAACACCAGTCAGGGTCCCACACTGTTTCAATAGTGGCTGCACCAATTTACAATCCCGCCAATAGTGCAGAAGGGTTCCCCTTTCTCCACATCTTCCCCAGCGCTTGTTATTTATTGATTTTTTATTATAGCTATTTTGACTGGTGTGAGGTGATATATCATTGTGGTTTTGATTTGCATTTCCCTGATGATTAGTGATGCTGAGTACCTCTTCATATGTCTTGTCTGTCTGTATTTCTTCTTTGAAGAAATGTCTGTTTAGATCCTCTGCCCATTTTTTTAAAAGGATCTTTAACATTTATTTATTTTTAGAGAGAGGGGAGGGGAGGGAGGAAGAGAGGAAGAGAAACATCAATGTGCAGTTGCCTCTTGCACACCCCCAGCCGGGGACCTGGCCTGCAACCCAGGCATGTGCCCTGACTGGGAATTGAACCAGCAACCCTTTGGTTCACAAGCCAGCACTCAATCCACTGGGCCATACCAGTCAGGGCAGATTTTTCTAGAGCTTATATGATTAACTGAGGCCAGATCACTAAGCTCCCAAGTCATGGAATCCACTTTAAGCTTCAAGGCTTTGAAACAAAGACACTTAGACAAAGAGGGCTGAGATAAAAATGTATAGTAGAACAAAAGCTACGTTGTAGACAGAGAAAGAAGAAGACCTTGGAACAGAATCTATATAACCTCATGGTGGGGGATCTTCAGGTACCTCAACCCTAAAAGGCAAATATGTGACAGAGTGAAAGAGGCCTCCTTCCAGTTTAACTAGCCAGCATGCAGTCACTGTTCTTGAAGCACCTGACTGATTGGAATCTGGAACAAGACTCAAGACCCAACAAAAACTAAGAAAGAGCCACAAGAAACGAAGCACAGGGCCTACCCAGGCAGAATGGAGACTGGGCAGAAGTAGAACAAGGAGGGGAGAAAGGAGTTTTGCATTATAAGACTTGATGGTTTTGGGGGTTTGAACCATGTGAATGTATTATTCCTTTTTTAAAAAATTAATGAAAAATCTATGTAAAGTTTGATTTCCTATGCTATTTTGAAAAATAAATATAACATCTAATACATCATTTCTTCTAGGCAGATCTCCTGACATTAGATAGTGGTTACAAAAGCACGCAGTTCTAGGCATGGGAAACACCTTTGTCAAGGAGCTCCGAGCCCCTCCTCTGTGCTCTGCCTTTACCTCGGCCTCAAGGCGCAGGGATGTTACGGGGCACTGCCCCTCAGGCTTTGCTGAGGTACACTTAGTGAAATCAATGTGACATGTGGGACTAGGTGGCCAGCAAGTGACTTCCTGTGCAGCTGTACCATCAGTCAATAGCCAGGGCAATAACTAACGACTGTTTGCAAAGAGCAGCCCTCTGGAGAAGCCAAGTGCCAAGGTGGAAGGCTGGCCAAGGCCTTGTTGCCCAAAAGACCAAGTGAGGAAGGAGGGATCCAGACAGCTGCCACAAAAGCGGGTGTGCACTGGTCACAATGGCTGCCACTAACAAATCAGCAAAAAACAAGTGCTGGCGAGGATGTGGAGAAAAGGGAACCCTAGTGAACTGTTGGTGGGAATGCAGACTGGTACAGCCACTTCCAAAAAACAGTATGGAATTTCCTCAAAAAACTAAAAATGGAACTGCCTTTTGACTTGGCAATTCCACTGCTAGGAGTATAACCTAAGAATCCCAAATCACCAATTCAGAAGAACTAATGCACCCCTATGTTCATAGCAGCACAATTTACAATAACCAAGTGCTGGAAACAGCCTAAGTGCCCACCAGTAAATGAGTGGGTTGAAAAACTGTGGTACATTTACACAATGGAATACTACACAGCAGAAAGAAAGAAGGAGCTACTACCTTTTGTGACAGCATGGATGGAACTGGAGAGCATTGTGCTAAGTGAAATAAGCTGACAGTCGGTGAAAGACAAATACCATATGATTTCAACTATAAGAGGAACCTAATGAACAATAAACACCCTAAAGAGCAAAATAGAACCAGGGACACAGAAACATCGAACACATTGACAGTGGCCAGAGGGGAGTGGGGAGGAGGATAATGGTGGAAAGAAGGGGAAGACACTAGTCAAAGAACATGTATGAATATTACACCCATGGACATGGACAATGGTGTGGGGACTGATGGTGGGAGCATGGGTGGGGGTGGGCTGGGAGTAGGAATGCAAAGCAAGAAAAATTGGGACAACTCTAATAGAACAACAGTGAAATTTTTTTAAACATCAAAAAATAAAATAAAATGAAATAAAGTAAAATAAAAATCCATGTGACTGAGGAGGAAGAGGAGGCAGGAGAGGGAAGAGGAGAGCGGGAAGGGGAGGGGAGGGGAGGAGAAGAAGGTGTGCGGAGGGGAGGAAACCAACAAGGGGAATCCATGCCAAGGTATGAGATAAGAAAGAAAATTACACCCTGGTGGGTTTCAGCTAAAAAGTGTGCTGTAGAAAACTACACAGGCCATATGGGCAAATAGGAGAGGCGCTGGCCACTCAGAGCTGAGCTGGAAAATTGTCTGTGGGAGAATGCCAGGAAAAACACCATCGCCCACCCATTTAAAGAGGGGGATGTGCTGAGCCTTGGCAAAGTGGGAAAGTTAGATCAGAGCTGAAAGTATGATCTGGTTACCCAGAGGGAGAACCCATAAACAAAATAAGAGGGGACTGGTGTAGAGTAGAAAAGTTTAAATTAAAAAGTCAGTGGCCATGAGAGATTTTATTTCAGCCATGCAGCCATCCCCTAGCCCCTGGGGGAAGTAGTGGTAGCACAGCCTGGGAAGAAGGAGGGGAGGGCTCTGCAGGGCCTCTCTTTTCTTGGGGATAAGGTGTCTGGCAGTCTCCAGAACACAGCCCTTCAGGAGAGAGATGCGGCTACCCCACCAACCCCTTAAGCCAGAACATCCCTCCTTTGGTCCCTGCGGGCACTGATTCTGTAGTAGGTTGCCCAAGGGGATTGAACAATCATAGATACAGGCTATCCCTTTTAGCCCAAAGGCCAATCACTTTTGCCCCACTCGAGGACAGCAGGAAAGATCTGAGACCTGAAAGTCCCCAAGGGCTTTTGAGCTCTGACCTAGAAAGGCCCTGGAGCGCCCAGGCTCTGTGGGTAAGGTCAGTGCACACACTTCCAAGACAAGCAAAGTCAGCCAGCTCTATAATTTCCTAACACCGAGGGAGGAGCCAGAACAAGCACAGACCATATAACTTCCCAAAAAGCACAGCTGGCAAGCACACCCACACTGTGCGGCTGCGACTCCCTGAACTAATTAAAAGGCAGAGCGATGAGAGTGTCTGGATTGCTGCATAAGCCTCTCTTGGGGAAACGTGTTTATGGTATTGCATACCCAGGGCTCCTGCTTCGCCTCTGAGAGCCAAGTCAGACACAGGTGATTACGGCTCAGAGCTAAACGTGTGCGTGGGGATGTGTGAGTGTGTGCAATCGGGTGGATAAGAACTCAGGCAGGGAGAGTTATATTGTGGTCTGTCAAGGCAGGCTACCATCTTTCCTCTGATTCCCCCAAAGGACAGAAAAATAGGCAATGGGCTTAAATGGCACTGTGAAGGAACTGATGTGGCCGTTCAGGAAAATGAAAAACAACCTCCAATCTATAAGGGGTGTTTTAAAGTTTCCGTCTCTAAGAGGTGTTTTTCTCTCTTTCTAAGTTTGAACAATTATTGAGTTAAACCCTGCTTGGAGCTTGAATGAGCCAAATCAACATTAAGGGTTTTATTTCTGCTTAGTTAATCAATGAAAAGGGAAGTTCTAATTCTTTCCTGGTAATAACACTACATCAGGTTCGGAGCATTCCCCTGGCTTAGAAAGCCCGGATCACTTTCATATCTGTGGATTGGGAGGGCCCCAGAGGGAGCCCAGTTGGCAGGGTCTGCTCAGGAGCTCTGCCAACCTTGAGGGCCACCAAGAGAGGTATTTGAGGAGGGTGTTGAGAATGTAGCTGAGCCGCCAGATGCTAGATAAAACTCTGACACAGAGAAAAAGGAGAGAGGCAGCATGCCCTTCATATCTTCCCTGGGGAGGGTCCTAGTGGGGCCTGGACTTTATCCTGAGACAGTGATGGATTGCACTGTCCAGACTTATAAAAAAAGGAAGGAGAAAGGCTTTTGAGCAAGATACTGGGGCGTCTTGGGGTGGGGAGTGAGAGGGTGTCTTAACTATTTTGTGATCCAAACTCCACTGGGAATCAATCCCAAGTCCTTGACAAAAATTCTAAGCTGAAACAGCAGGAGAACCCTTTGAGATATCTAACAGAAGAGCTGTGACCTTGGTAGGGGAGAGCCAGCCCTGTTCCCGGTGGGGACTAGTGCAAAGGTGGTGCAGCATGGGCAATAGCAGATGCAATGATGGTGGAGGCAGGCCTCCTGGAGGCAGAGGAGAGCATGGCTGTGACCCCAGCCTCAGGAAAACGTGAATTGTTAAAACCTGTGCAAGGCCCCTGGGCTATTGTCAAGCCGAAGATGGGCTATATCCTCAGTGGGCTTAGAGTTCCAGCAGCTCCACAAAGAGGAAGATCAGAGTCAAAGTTAAGTTTGTTGCCACTCTGTTGCTCTTTCTGACTGTATCCCTGCAGCAGGCATCAGGTGCAGAGGTGTTACGTATATAGGAGGCATACAACTTGGCAACATTCCTGTAAACACATCAGAGGATGGAAACTACCTGTCATCAGAGAAGAAGAAACTAATGATTCAAAAGTTTATCAACAATTTACCCAACTTCTACTCAGTGGGAAGACTGTCCATGAGCAGAGGATTATGGGGAGGAGGACATGAGACTATGGGTACAGCCCCACCACCTTCAGTTTTCTGGAGAGGTGTTTCAGGACCATAGACAGCAGCACGTGAGCCCCATCTGGGTGCACACCCCCCCCCCCCATTTTGTTCTCCTTTGCCGATGGCTGTCATCCTATATCCAGCCCAGGTTCTCTGAGGAACTTCAGAGGCTGTTCAGGGAGCTGCTGAAGACCACCACACTATACCTTTAGCATTGGAAGGAGAGATCAATTCTCTGTATTCCCAAGTCCTGTCTGCTCCCATCCAGTACCAATAATCCTAGGTAATATAAAGTACTCACTACCTCCATGTACTGCATTCCCATTTTATCCTTACAACCCTATAAGGTTAATTTCATTATTATATTCATTTTACAAATGAGGCAACTGAGTTAGTCAGAAAAAGATGAAGTGACTTTCTGAGGTCACACAGTCAATCTAGTTCCAGAACCCATGTCTACTGCCACTCTGCCATGGTTGTGTTCTTTTTTCTTTTTCATTTTTTAATCCCTGCCCAAGCATATATTTATTGATTCTAGAGAGAGGAAGGGGTGTCAAGAGAGAAACATCGATTGGTTACCTCTAAGCATGCACCATGACTAGGGGTCGAACCTGCAAACCTCAATATGTGTCCTGACCAGGAATCAAACCTGTGATCTTTTGGTGTAAAGGGATGATGCTCCAAACACCTGATCCACACTGGCCAAGGTCACGGCTGTGTTCTTGAGCTTTAGATGTGGAATGAAGAAACGTGACACTTCATAGGACAACTTGGCTCACAATGTCATCAGAGACCGGAAAAGTCATCTGATTTAACACCTTGGACTTGAGAGTTCTGTTTCCTATTAATATTCTACTCCTTATTATGACCTGCAAACACTAGGAAGGTCATGTAACTTCTCCATGTCCCCGTCTTCTTTCCCAAGGGAACAATGAAGTGGACAGACATCATGGGTGGCTGGCAGAGGTAAAACACTCTAAAGCCACTAAAGAAGAGAAGTCAGAAATGAGACTGTGTGCTCAGCTTTCTAAATTGAGTGCCATTATGGCCCAGATGGGAGAATCACAGACTTTTAGAGCAGCCAGGGACCTGCAGACCTTAGAATCCATGTTCTGCAGGGCTTTCAACATTAGAGAGTGAACACCCCACCTGACACAAGAATCCTCCTAACCACACTCCTGAGATGGTGCGGGGGCCTTCAGGGCCAGGCAGCCCCTTATGTCCCCAGGAAGCCATCCCTTCTCTGCAAGGTAGCCTTCCTCCACCAAATGTTCCTAAATGGCATGTCAGAGTGCTCTCCAAGGCTGCCTCTGGGATTGCCCAGGTCCTTCTTCCTCCTACCAGAAAGTGTACTTCTGCCCTCTGCAGAGGTTGGAGTAAATCATACCCCACCTCCCTGTGGCAGCCTTTGATATAAGGTAAGTTACTATCACGCCCCTCCCCATGCTCCAGGCTAAACCGTCAGGCTCCCTCCCTTATTTATCCCTCACCCCTGTTTCCACAGCCTTTGCCATCCTTATGCTCATCTCTGAATGCACCTAGGTTTGTCAGTTGTTCCTCTAGCCCTCCTCTGATTCTGTATATATATTTACTGAGTGCCTACCAGGAGGATGCTGAGAATGCACAGAATGCCCCCCCCCCGCCCCCAACACACGCACAAATCTCTGTCTTGAGGGGCTCACTGTGGTGGGATGGGAGTGGGGAGTGCTCTCAAGCAACCGCAATATGGCGTGGGAAGTGCATGGAGAGGAGCAAGGGGAGGGGCTCCGGAAGACTGGAAGATGAACCCCACAGCGGAGGGCTGCACACACACCCCCCGCCACCCTGTGTGCTGAAGACGCTCTCTAGAGGGGGAGGGAGAAGGACCACTCCTGGGAACTGCCTGTGCTTGCAACTGCTTGAGTCAGGGTTGTGGGTCAGTGGAGGACAAGAGACGAGCTGCAGAGGAGCCAGATCATGAGAGACACTGTATGACACTATTCTGAAAGCAGTAGGGAGCTACCGAAGGCTTTTAAGCAGGAGAATGACACAATCCGATTTGATTTTCAGAACAATCGCTCTGATTGCAAGTTGGACAAAGGAATGGAGGCAGATGTGAGACTGGAGGGAGGAGATGCCTTAGCCTGATGGGAACTGAGCAAGGCAGGACTCCAACCTTTCCCATCTGGAAGCTGAGCATCTATCTGTGCTGCCCGCAATGTGAGCTACGCTGGGGCCACAGGTCCTCCTGGACTCACATTTGGGCCCAGTGAACCTTTTCTGCGGGAGTAGCAATGTTAGTTCCCTATCAGTTTTAAATCGAATTGCTTTAATTTTAATCTTGTTTTAAATGTTATCTTGTCAGTCTCGGCCCTTCGTTTCACATCTCTGTGCATCTTGAGTTGACCCCTTCCTTTTTACTGAGGGGAAATGTTTTGCTAAAGGAGTTGCCAAAGGGCCTGGGGTAGTCGGTAGTGGAAGCCACACTGAACCAGGTTTTCTGACTCCTAAACCAGGCACCCTGTTGTTCTGCCTCTTTAGGAAATTGATCTGTTTATAGAAACCAGAATCAAGATTGAGGAGAAGCAGCTTACGTGTAAGAACAGGTCTTAGCATACAGAGCCCAAAGGCAGGAAGGAAAGACCCTAAACCCCTTTCTAGTATTTCCTCCTGTTGACTGAAAAAAATCCCTGAGTCTGAATCTACAATCAACAAGGATGGCATTACATAGCTTCAGGCAGCTGAAGGTCACAGTTGTTCAAACCCAATCACTGAGGCACTTTACAATGTCAGAAGGCTTGAGAAAATTTCATAGGGTGAAAAATATTACAGGCTAATACTGAATGCTTAACAAAAGCTTCTCTATGGCACTGGACTAGTTCGGAACATACAAGCTGTCCAGGGAGACTGGACAGGTGATGAGAAATGGGACACCCCTGCAGGTGGGCAGGGGAGAGGAAGGGAAGGAGCCAGCAAACAGAAAGCTTCCCTGGATGAGAGATAATCAGGGTCCTTCTCAGCTGGGACCTACTGCACTTGGTCTCTGGACAGAATTTTTTTCCGTAGTCCCACGAAACCCAGTGACTGGTTTCCCCTGGGCGCTGCTCATGAAAGCCCCTGACCCTCGGTCCCAGCGATCAGCAGTGACCTGAATCCAGAGCCCCGTGCTCGGGGTGACCAGAACTCCCCAGGTCAGTCTGCTCACCCACCCCAGCACAACGCTACATTAGCTCTTTCCCACATTTTTCCTTGATGTCAATTTTTTGTTTGTTTGTTTATTTGTTTTACAGAACAGCCCTTTACTTCTAACCAACTCATCCTGCATCTTCTGTGGCACACTCAGAAGACTGCCACCATATCCCGAGATTCAACCCGTTCCCCAGCACCCACTCCCCCGTTCCTCAGATCCCCATCTCAAGTCCCACAAGTGCAATGCTTTCGAAGTACCCTCTGTCCTAAGCCAAATGCCATACAGAAACACCAAACTTGTCAGATGAACAAGAACGTCATTGATCCTTTCGAAATAAGCATGTGCTTGTCTTCTAATAACTATCGATTGGCCAAATTTTACAAAGGGAGTTAAGAGCAATAAGGAGCCACTCCAAAATAGGCTCTTTGGGGAGAGACTATGTAAATAAACCTTTTTCTACTCTTCAAATAACAGACACGTTAAGCATTTTATCTTTTTACGAGGAGAAACAAATCAATTTGTGTGTACTTTGCTCCAAGCCCTGACACTCACTGTCCAAGCTGGAAAGGAAGCCTGAGACGCCAACCGCCTCCCCAGTCTCTTCCCTGCGGTCCAACAAAGCTCTTCTATGTAAAGCTATGACCCAAACTGACTCGGTTCAGGTGATCAGGTGGCAAAAGCTTCACTAAAGCCATCAACTGGAGACTACTTTTTTAAAGAGCATTTTCTATAGCTTTCTATCTGGTTTCTCACACATCTTCAATGACACCTGAAAAGCTTTGTTGAAGTGAGAAGTATTTGTCCGTGTAGGGGTTACTCAAATTGCCTCTCTTCCTTGCCAAGAAATTCCCGTTTCTAGCAAGAGGTGCCCACATGGAGTCCCACGCCGCAGGAAGGAAAAGCCTTGCTGACACAGAGGGCTTCCAGAGGATTAAAGACAAGCCACCTTTTAAAAGGGGAATAAACTAAAATAAAAGCTTTCTCTGCCAACCCACTCAGTGTGCCGCCTTTCAGAGTCAATGCTACACACTGAGCGCTGGTAGTCATGAGAGGCTTCAGCCACATTAGCATTTTAGTGCCTTAACTTTAAATTAAACATACCACAAACTAAACAATTGCTGCATCCAGGGCAACAGAATTGAGTTTAACGCTCCTCAGCCCCAGACTCCCTCAAAGCCAGCAGACTTACCTAATGACTTGGGGCCAGATGTTTTACCTAACCCCGGCTGGGGCGTCTGACACGGGGGACTCTGGAGCGCACCGCCTCCCTTGGCTGGGCAGCTGTGTGCTTGGTCTGCCGCGCCCTGCGGGCGCCAGGTACACGCCCGACCACTCAGCCTCCCGCTCGCTGGCTGCCAGGTCCGGGGTGCGCAGCGGGATCGTCTCACACTCCAGGGCGCTTCCTGTCCTGGGAGGGAGAGGAATGGAGGAGGGTTTTCTAAGGAGATAGAACTTTCAACAAAATTCCTTTTCTATGTGTGGGCAAGGTGTGTTGAAACGTTATCTTACAAACGAAATAACTGGGAGACAATGCTTGGCTGTTGGGGGCTGAAATAAATCATGGTATTTTCATACAGTGAAGTAAAAAAAGAGGAGGATTGGTATTTGCTGCTACAAAGAGGTATGTAAGATATACTGCTGGGTAAAAAAAAAAAAGGCAAGTTGCAGGTAGTATTTGCATTAAGGTCTAAATTGTGTTTACCTTTGTATATGCCTAGAAAAACAGAGTGATTCACAAGAAAATGAGAACACACAGACTCTGGGGGTGGGGAGGGGGCTGGTGTGGGAGGAGCGATCTTACTTTTTGGGCATTTTTTGGATTTCTTTTTACCCTGTGTATTTTATATACACAGCACTTTTATAATAATAGGGGTTTTTAAAAATTCCTTTCTGTCCTAATGAAAAATATTTTTGTCAGCTAGGCAGGAGCTTCCAACAGAATTTCTCTGTCAGCAATCAAGCTGCAGCAGACCCTTCTGAAGAGAGGAAACTCGGTTTCCTTCAAAAAAAGTGTATCCAACAGCAGACTTCAGTGAGTCTGGGCGGGAGACGTCTTCAGAAGGTGGAGTCTGATACAGACCCAAGTTGAGGGACACTGAATTAACACACTGCACTTTTAATTTTTATAATTTCATACACTAGAAAACTTCAGCGTGTAAAATAATATAATGAGCCCATGTAGCCAACACATGCTTTGTTCATTAACATGACTGATTCTGTTTCCTGCCCGTCCTCCACGCTCCTTCCGCCTTCCGACCGTCAGTTCACTTCATATGAGGGTGTACATTCCAATGAAAGTGGAGAACTCTCTTTTAAATACTACCACCATACCGAAATATGTTTTTTAAATTATCAATAATTTCTTTATATCACCAAACATCTACTACGTATTTAAATTTCCAGATAAGATCTATACATCGGATTTGGTTCTAGGTCTATTCATTCATTATGATTTATAGCAGGGGTCCCCAGTCTCCGGGCTGAGGAACTGTGCCGGCCTTGTTAGGAATCACGCCACACAGCAGAAGGTGAGTTTAAATGTAATGCACTTGAATCATCCCCCACCCCTCATCTGTGAAAAATTGTCTTGTGTAAAACCGGTGCCCGGTGCCAAAAAGGTGAGGGACCACTGACTTATAGGTTTCTCTCCCTCTGTTTTTTCCTTGCAGGTTATTTGTTGAAGAAACCAAGTCATACGCCCTGCAGAATATCCCACATTCTGGACTTTGCCAATTATATGCTCATGTTGTTTTTAGCTTGCTCTTCTCTCCCTTCTGTTTCCTGTAAGTTGGTCATTAGATCTAGACTTGGTCTGCTTTGGTTCTAATTCTTTGGCAATAATATATAGTATCCAGTGTCTTTCTGTGATACTAGCTGCCCTTAATGGTTATTATTGGTTGGATTGTGTCCCCCTGAAAAGGTATGCTGCAGTCCTAATCTCCATGCCCATGGAAGTAATCAGGTTAAAATGAGGCCCACCCTGACTCAGCTTTGTAAAAGGAGGGACATTTGAACACTGACAGAGCCCAGGAGAAGATGGCCATGTGATCATACAGGCAGAGATTAGAGCGCTGCATCTACAAGCCAAGTGCATAGCTATTGAGCCACATCTTTGCCAGCAGTTGGTCTTCTATTTGGTCTTTTTAATTTTAGCCATTCTGGTGGGTGTGTAGTATTATTTTATTGTAATTGTAATTTTGCATTTTCTTTTTAAAAATTATTCTTAAAGATTTTATTTATTTATTTATTTTACTTTTAGAGAGAGGGAAAGGAAGGGAGGTAAACATCAGTGTGTGAGAGATACATGGATCAGTTGTCTCTTACGTGCCCCTAACTGGAGACCTGGCCTGCAACTCAGGCGTGTGCCCTGATTGGGAACAGAACCAGTGACCTTTTGTTCTGACGGCCTGCTCTCAGTCCACTGAGCCACACCAGCCAGGGCATAATTTGCACTTTCTTGATGACTACTGATGTTCAGTACCTTTTCATGGGCTTATTGGTCTTATGATGTTTTGGTGGTTACTTTTTTTCATAATTTTTAAAAATAAGCAATGAATGTATTTTCTTAGATAAATTATAGTAACTATATGCTTTAATTCATCTTGCTTTTTTCCCTTAATGGTATATCTTTTGTAAAGTTTTTATTTATTGATTTTAGAGAGATTGTGGAAGGGATAGAGAGAGAGAAACATCAATGTGTTGTTCCACTTACTTATGCATTCACTAGTTGATTATCACATGTGGCCCTGACTGGGGATTGAACCCGCAGCATCAGCTTATCAAGATGGCACTCTAACCAACTGAGCTATCTGGCCAGGGCCCCTTAACATACCTTAGAGCACTCTATGCTAGGATATAGTTAGAAGTTAACTATAACTTCTAACTTGTAAGTTAATTTACTGATTTGAAAAGATGTGACGATACCCTGAAGAAGATATATGTTATGTGGAGATGAGTAAATAAAATCACAGAAATTTATTTCTTGAGGCTTCCCTCTACTAACTGGCTAGTTTTCTTCTGGTACAGTGTTATTAACAACTAGGCAAGGTGTAGTTATGGGAATTACTGATGCCTCTGTTCTGACTGGGGGTCAGAAATATACATAGACATAAGAGACTGTTTCTTTCTCAGTAGTCATATTATTTATCTATGTCCCCAGGCTCTCCTCGGCAACCTTTCCATGTTTCCAGTTCATTGTTTCAGTATTCACATTTCAGGAATATTCGTCCTCTAGCTCTTAAAGCGGTACAGTGGCCCCCCCCTTATCTGTGCTTTGTTTTCCTGCAGCCTTAGTTCACCCATGGTCAACTGCAGTCCAAAAATACCAAATGAAAAACTCCAGAGGTAAACACCGCATACGTTTTAGATTGCATGCCATTCTGAGAAGCATGATGAACTCTCACACCATCCTGCTCTGCCTCACCCAGGACACGAGTCATCCCTTTGTCCAGAGCATCCACAATGTATAGGCTGCCCAGCCATTCGTCACTTAGTAGTCTTCTCTACACAGCACAGTGCTGTGTGCAAGCCACCCTTGTTTTACTTAACAGTGGCTGCAGAGCACAACAGCAGTGATGCTGGCCATTCGATATGCCAAATAACAGTTGTAAATTGCTTCAATTTATTATTAGTTATTGTTAATTTCTTACTGTGCCTAATTTATAAATTAAGCTTTATAATGGGTATGTGTGTATATGAAAAAAATAATATATAGTGGTCAGTACTTCCATGGTTTCAGGCATCTACTTGGGGTCTTGGAGTGTATTCCCTGTGGATATTGGGGCTACTACACAGAAAATTTCACCCTTTGTGACAGCATGGATGGACCTGGCGAACACTATGCTAAGTGAAATAAGCCAGTCAGAGAAAGACGACTACCATATGCTTACACTCACACATGGAATCTAAAGAACAAACTGAACTAACAAGGAAAGTGGGGACAGACTCATAGATGGAGAGCAAGCCAACAGCTAGGTGGGGAGGGGAGGGGTGGATGATGGAGCAAAAATGAAAAAGGACTCCTGGACACGGATGACGAGGTGGCGACTGCTGCGGGGAGGGAGTAGGAGGGTGTAAGGGGATGAAATGGTAATGGGAAAATGCAATAAAATAAGTATTTTTTAAAAAGAAAGTAGATACTTCATCCAATTCTTGTACCTATTTCCAAAAAATGCATCTGTGAACACAATTTGGTCTTTGAAACTTCTTGGACTTAGCATTTCATACACACACATGCACAGAGGTGTGAACAAAGTAGGTGTACAGTTGTTTGTATGGAAAAATATAATATAAGAAAAAATAATAAATAATACAAGGGTAAACTCTGTGTTTCATGAACCTAGAACTGTAAACCTACTTTTGGGATACATGTCCCATTCATTGGATTGCTGTCGTTTTCATGGGCATTACAGTTTGATGTTCCATCGTGGTTGGTTGGGTGCTACTCAGAAAAGATGCTGTGTCTGGCACTGCAGCCCACCTCCCCCTGGGGACCACGAAAGTGATAAAGCCATGAGCTGCCCAAGTTTTAGATGCAAACATCCTTTAGCCCAGACACTTCTCCTATATGAGTTTACCGTATCTCAAGACATGGCATGTATATGTTCAAGGGTGTTTACTGCAACATCATTTGTAATAGAAAAAACAAAACCTGGCAATAACAGAAATGTCAATCAATAGAAGATGGTTCAAATTATGGCACATCCATATGGTGGGAGACTGTACAGGACGTTTAAAAGATAAAAACACTCTGAGTGTATTGTTGTGGTACATTACTTAAGATACATTAAGTTAAAAAACAAGGTGACAAATAATGGTTGTAATAGAATCACATGGGTATAAGCTTGAAAAGGAGCTAGACAGTGTAAAACAGATCCACATATAGCTACATATGCAAGTAAAGGCACTTATTTTTCTAGAGAGATACACTGGTAACTGCTACCGATGTCTACTTCGGGACAAAGGTCTGGTGCGCAGAAGAAAATAGAGAATTTTACTTTATATTCTATATCTTTCTGAGTCCTAGAATTGTTTTACCATGCACATACTAGTATTATTTTTTAATGAAACAAATAATTTGAAAAAATAATAGTTGGCTGGAAAATACTACGAGAACACAGTCAGACAGATTTTGAATATGGAACGTTCTCTGAGACCAAAACCAAATCGATGTCGTGAGAAGCAAAAGAAGATAAGGGATCCCATCAGGGTTAAACAGACAAAGACAAAACAACCAATGTCAAGATGGATCTTAATTACATCTTGAGTTAAAAAAGGATGTTTTGGGGACAAGTGTAAAATTTAAATATGAACTAAGTATTAGACAATGTTGAATTGTGAGTTTTCCTAAGAGTGATAATGGGTTGTGGCCATGTCACAGCACGTCTTCATTCTTAGGTGACAGGTGTGAAGATTTCAGGTGGTGTCAACAGGTCTGCAACTTACTGTCAACACAAGAAATTACTCAGCGAGAAGAAATGAGAGAACGCGTGCAAAGGTGGCAAAATGCAGTTCACGAATCTAGGTGATGGGTTACACATGTTCCTTGTATTTATGAACCTTCAACTTTTCTGTAGATTTAATTTTTTCTTGGAAAAGTTCAGGAAAAAGGTAATGGTACTGTTGCTACGGGGCCCATAAATTACTGTACATGAAGTATGGCTCATCTTAGCCTGAATTAAACTAAAAAATGGAACTGTGGAAGCACCAGACCTCTGGAGAAAGCCTGGACTGACTTGGGTTCTGGGGCTGCTCTCACCGCCGAGAGAAGTATCCCTCAGCATCGCTCACCCCTCTTATCCCACATCCAGATCTGGACTCCAGCCGGTGAAGTCTGCTCCAAGACGACCTGTTCTTTCAGTCTTAAAGCTTCTTGAAGGCTTCTTGCTGCTCCCTGACCGCAAGAAGTCAGATGGCCTGCGGTGGGAAAAGTTCCAGGGGGCTGACCTGCCTGGCAGGGAGCAGACAGGCTCTCTGGGTTGAGACCCAGGAAAGGACTGAGCCTCTAGCAAGGGAAGTGGGTTTCTTGGTGGTAAGGCCCTGGGTGGCTGGGGAGAGAACTGCGACCTTTAGGAGCCTGAAGTACATTCACATTTCTGTTGATCACCTACTATGTGCTGGACACTGTGCTAGTACTGGCTAGGGCAAGAGTACAACAGACAATATTTACTGGGTGGCAGACCCTTTGCTAAGCCTTTTACCTATATTGCTTCTTAAAGCTATACTAGATACTACTACACCCTCTTTCACAGTAAGGTAACTGATCCCCAAATGGGCTAAGTAACTTGCCTCGGGTCACACCGCTAAGCAGTGCTGGAGCAGATATCCCAGACTATTGGTCTCTAGCTTTCCTCACCATTCCCATCCCCTGTTCTTCCGGCACTTCAGCTCCTTCTCTGGCCGCAGGGAACTTCCCTAATGCGTATTTTATCCAGCCCTTCTTCGCTTAGCTGAATCCTACCGATCCTTCCCAGCCTTTAGCTTAATATTCAGATATCATTACAAGGGAAGCCCGTTTTGTCTTTTTTTTAATTTTTTTTTTTAAGAGAGAGGGGAAGAGAGGGAGAAAGACAGGGAGAGAAACAGCTTGCCTCTCGTAAGCACACAACCTAGACTTGTGGCCCTGACTGGGAATCGAACTGGTGACCTTCACTTTGTGGAACAACATTCAACGGAACCACACCAGTCAGGGCCTCAAGGGAAGCCTTTCTGAAGGTAGCTCCTTCCCTGCTGTTGTGCTTGTCATACTATCATATAATCGTATGTTTAATTACCAATCCTCCCACAGTCTCTGGGCTCTCGGGGAAAGAGGATGGCTGACTAGCTTCGTTATTAAAAACCTTAAGTCTTTGAGGTTTGGGGTCATGAGAGGGTCCCCGTTTTCTGATCCTAATCTCAGGGTCTGAGATCTTGGCCAACATCAGAAAAAAAGCAGTGAGAAGGGCAAGATGGGGGGCAGGGAGTGGTTGAAGAGGCAGCTGAGTTCTAGCAATCAGATTTGATTGTATAAAATTTTGAGATGGTGTAGGCATTGAATTTTAGGCAATTCACTTTTGTTATAGGAGGCACGGTGAAGAGAGACTGCCCAAGGGTTACCAGGATCGTTCAGAGCGCTGGCTTCTAGTGAGAGATGATCTCCCTGAGGGTCATGTGAATGGCCAGCGGCCAAGTCTGCCTGTGCTCACCACCTGCATCCGTCAATCCATGCATCTGTGTGTTCACAAATACTTCCTGAGCTGTCTGCTCTGTCAGGCCCTGCTCCAGGCACTGGGGAATAGGGCAGAGAACCCAAGGAAGTCCTGACCTCAGGGTGCTTACATTCAGGTAAACAAGTGGAATGAAGGAAAATAAAGCAGGGTGAGATGGCAGCAAGTAATGAGAAGGGTTGTTTTAGGGACAGGAGTCAGAGGAGGCCAGTCTGAGAAACACCCGGGTGAAGAGAAAAGGAGCCCTCAGACACCTGGGAAGAACATCCCCGAGCAGCGCTAGTCACGCTGACAGAAGGTGCTAGAAACCTGAGCCTCCCCTTCCGCTTTCAGGTGAGCGCACAGCATTTAGCTTGTCCAGGAGATGAGTGCAAAGTCACCAACGCGCATGGTCCTGGGTGCGGGCACTTTATCAGAGCATTTTTACACAAGGGAATGGCTCGCAGCAGCTGCGACATCCACCTCCCACCCTCGCAGTGGGCATGGGGCTTCTCACTCTCCCGGCCGCCCTCCCCTGGCCCGTGGACAGGAACAACCTCACCCCAGTGTTTCATCTGGAATTTGGGGCCAGCTAATCCTAGGGTGACTCAGGTTCCTGTTGCTCTTGGTCTCCACCGAAATGTAAACCCCTCAGGACACGTCTTCTTACCCTCAGCCCTGCATTGTTCACACTGTTCTCCTGCGACCTCATCCACCACTGCTCCTGGAATTTCCCACCACCCTTCCCCAGGTGGCCTCTGGGGCCCCACGTAAGGTAAACTACAACCCAAACCTGGCCTTTTCTCCCCGCTGCTCCTCCCTCCTCCCTTCCTTTACCACCTTCTCCAGGGAAGGCTGCTCATCCCCCATGTCCGGTGGGACCCAGAGGGCGTACTGGGACCAGCATTGTCCCACTTGCCCTGGTGCTTTGCTTGTCCCCTGCTTTGTAAAATCATCCTTTGATTCTCATGCCATCCACCTCTTCTCCCCTCTGCTTTTTCTCATCAATGTTCCCTACCAAGCACTGGTCTCCCATAATAGTTATTGAAGAACTGGCTCTTAGTATTCTTTCTACTCCAGCACTTACCATTACCTTGGGAAATGTCAACATCCAGCTGATGATTCTCTTAAAACCCTGGCCTCACAATTCCTTGGCTTCTTCAAATGCAGTGACTTTGATGTGCTCTCCACTCTGCCACCCACAGCCATCACTGGTCTAAGCGCAGACACTTGAGGGGAAATGGAGACAGATCAATAGGGAGCGAAGGGGAAGCATAAAATGTAACAGGAGCCAGGATTTTCCCTAGAAACAGAGTTGGGAGCTCAAACAACATCTTGAGGGTGGGTTTGACATACTTTATGGATGATTTTGCTTGGTTTAAAAACACGTGGTCTGGTCAGAAATGAGCACATTCTGGCTAATAAGACATGTTAGTTTAAAGGAAATGACCATACACACATTATTAAATAGAAAGAATAAAACACATGGGAACCTTACTGAGTATCGCTTAACCATTATTTGCTGAATAATAATATCCATTGCACTTACAGAGCATGTCTGCATATTTTATTTAATTTTAATCTTAAAACAGCCCTGTCCTGGCTCCCCTGTATGATCTTGCAATGACTCAGCCTCATTGTTCAGAAATATAGACGTGATTGCTTTGAGTCATATGAGGCTGGCCTGACTAAAAGGTACTCTGGGGCACCAGGGGAGGACTGGTAGGCAGAGAAAGGTAACCAAGCAATCTCTAAGAAAGAGATATATTGACTGTAGGACTGTGAGTGGAGGAGATAGTCCAGTTCTGCAAGGTTCAG
This sequence comes from Tonatia bakeri, assembly GCA_004024845.1. Taxonomy (NCBI): domain Eukaryota; kingdom Metazoa; phylum Chordata; class Mammalia; order Chiroptera; family Phyllostomidae; genus Tonatia; species Tonatia bakeri. The sequence goes on from PVIA01003843.1 coordinate 28,705, forward strand.
CTGACTAAATCATTTGCCCCTGGTCTGCTGGGTCTATGCCAGTGTAACAGGGTGCAGAGTGGAAGTCTCCAAAAATATTCCCAACAGCCCATGATTGGGGGATGGGGGAAGTGAATGATACAGAACTTAAGATACTTGGCATAACAAAAAGCAAGTGAATAGTTGTGCTACTGCCATGGGCAAAAGGTGGACATGATTCTAAGAACATTCAGTGACTCCCAAAGGAGCCATACCCAGGAGTTTATACAGCACCTGGGTGAGAGGCAGGGAGGCAGAGGCTCCTGTGTTACTGCATACTCCTGTCCTGACTAAAGGTGGCATCTGAAAGCAGCTAAAAGACACAAGGAACTGGCAAAAGTAGCTCATTGTGGGAGGGACAAGGTATGAGGTCATGTAGGAAACTCTGGGCCAGCATTTAAAGTAAGAAGAGGCCAGTGAGGGAGAGATTCCAGCATGCTGTGTGTAGGGAGAAAGGAGCTACTTCTGCTTCTCTGAAGGTGGCAGCCGTGCTGGAAGGAGCCATGAGGGGTCTGACCATGAGGTCTGAGAGAGGAAACAGCAACCAGCTATGTAGTTTGTAGTCAGGTTTCTGCCATGCAACGTGGTGTAGCAAGGAAGGAGGCATGTGGTCTGTAGTGAGGAAGGAGTTGGAGTAAGAAAGAGGAGACCCACTGGGAAGCCTGCCTGAAGAAGATGCCAGCAAAGCTGATGGAGCTGGGAATTGCAGTGACCTGCCTAACCAACCAAGCAGATTAGTGGGAGATGCCGGGAATGCTGAACTGTGACTGGGAATGCTGACTTCTGCTTCTCTGGAGGACATACAGAGAGGCCACTCCTTGGGACCTGTGCTCCCCTGGACTTCACCATGATCCAGTGTAACACCGCACATGTTTCCTGGACTACTACACAGAGGCTGAGGACAATGTACCCCAGATCCTGAAGGAGAGTTGCTGCGAGAAGATGGTGATTCTGAAATCCATGAGTGTGCCTTCCAGAGGGGATGGAGAACTGTTTGTGCAGCCAGCTTAAGAACAGATAAGGATATGGGGAACTTTTGGGCATGTTTTTGGCTTATGGCCTGGTGGGGAGCAAGGGAAGTGCTGGGTCTCATGGGAGAACAGGGCTCTGAGCAAGAGTGCTCCCAGTCCCCCTCAGAGTTGGAATCCTGTAAATAAAAACCTGTTTCCCTCAGCACTAATTGTTGGGTCATGCATCAAGTGCCACGTGCATGGGCCCCAGTTTGCTTGGTTACACCAGGGGTCAACAAACACTCTGTAAAAAGGTAGGAAGTCAGACAGTACAAAACAAATAGCATGGCTATATTCTAGTAACACTTTATTTATGAACTCTGGAATTTGAATTTCATTTCATTTTCATGCATCATGAAATATTATTTTTTACTTTTGGTGAACCATGTACAAATGTAAAAACCCCTCCTTATCTCATGGGTCATACAGAAACAGTCAGTAAGCTGGGTATGTCCCATAGGCCACAGTTTCCTGACCCCTGGTCTGTGCCAATACATCCATAAAAAAAAAACAACAACAACAAAAACCCAGCAGCTGGCGTTTTGTTCATGGACTAATGGTGATAACAGCTGTGGTTTTGAACACTTACTCTGTGCCAAATACTATGAAAACACTTTATATATTTATTATCATTTACTCTTCATAACAATCATTGAATTTATTATGCCACCCTCACTTGACAGATGATGAAAACAGGGCTCTGGGAGGATGATCTGCCTGAGATCACACAACCTGTAAGACTAGGAGAGTCCTCACCAAAGAATGGGCTCTTACCTGGTGTGCTAGCATGCCCCCAGGCTCGCTCCCATCACGTACGTTTCCGGATCTCAAGTTACCTCACTCTACCTATCCATCCTCTTCTACCTTCCTACTGCTTGGCTGCTTTGACTCTTGTTTTCACCTTCCCTTCATCCCCACATTAAGATTTATCTTCTCCTTGGCCTGGCAGTTGTTCAGGCTGGATACCTGGAAACATCTATCTTCAACTTGACCAAAAACCCATGGGTCTGAGTCATGGGAGCTTGAGCCAAGATACGGTGCCTTTCCTGGAGCAGACAGAAACTGCTGGAACCAAAAGGTGAGTTTCACTCAAACCCTTTACAAGGTGCTAAGTATCAAAGCCAGACTAATGTGAAGTTTAAGGATGACAGGGCCCAGGAGGAAGAGGCACCAAAGGCTGGGACATGGGTGTGGCTAAAAGGGAAGGGAAGGGAAACAAAGCTAAGTCAGGCTTGGCTGCCCTGGATGGAGCAGAGAGTTCCAAGGCTGTCCTTCAACTGTGGTCAGCTTTGAAAGTTACTGGGCAGGCAGGCCTGGCTTGAAGGTCATGGTCAGAGCACATAGGCTCATCTTGGAGCTCCCCTCTCGTGAGCAGCACTGTCCTGGGCACCACTGGGCATTTTCAGCTCTACCCCATTATTGCTGACCCTAGAGTTCTCCCCAGGCCCCAGGGGAGAGTGTCTCAGGTAGGTCCAGATGAAACTATACTACTACTGTGGAAAACTGGGGCTCAGTTCTGGCAAAGCTGGTATCTAAAGGGCATTTTTGGCAGTGTTGACACTTCTGGGCACTGCTCTTCCAGAGAAGGCAGTTCATTTTTTAAAAATCCTCACCTGAAGATACATTTATTGATTTTAGAGAGAGGAAGGGAGAAAGAGAGAAACATTGATGTGAAGAAGAAACATCAATCAGTTGCCTCCCTACTCGTCCTGACTGGGAATCGAACCTGCAACCTAGGTATGTGCCCCGACCAGGAATCAAACCAGCAACACTTTGGTGCATAAGACGACATTCCAACCTACTGAGCCACCCGGCCAAGGCAAGAAGTCAGCTCATTTTGAGGCCAGGACCCAGACAGCAGAGTCAGGTCCTGGGTAAAGAGGGGTAGAGAGGTCATGGAAAGAGCCCAGTCTTAGCAGAAAAAGTGAAGTCCATCAAGAAATCAAGGCTGAAGTCCAAGACCCACAAGGACCAAGCAATCATGGCGGAAGATGAGGAGGGACAGCCACCTGTGGTTTTCTTAAATAATAACCCCAAATTACAAATTACAAATTAGGCTAGTATAAGATTAATAAAATTAACCACATAAAATTTTAAGAACTACTATTGATCAAAAAAACTATGAAAATGTGAGAAGACAAGCCACCAACTGGGGAGAGGTATTTGTAACATACACAACCAACAAAGAATTGATATCCTGAATACATAAAGAACTCCTACAAATCAATTCTATTTTTAAAAAGGCAAAACACACAAACATGTATTTCAGAGAGAAGAAAACATAAATTAACAAAAATTAAGAAGGCAGACTATCAAAGGATTTGGAACATTCCACTCTGGGAATACAAACTGGTTCAACCACTTGGGAAACTATTTAGTACCCTGAAGTTGGCCTGAAACCACAAATACCCTATTACCTAGGAATTCTACTCCTACATGTATGCCCTAAGCTAAGGTTTCCCAACCGCAGCATGACTGACAGCTTGGGCCAGAGAATTCTTTGGCGTCATGGGCTGCCCTGTGTGTTGCAGGAAGTTCACAGCATCCCTGGCCTCTCCCCCTGGATGTCAGCAGCACAGTCCCGACCCCAGGCGTGAAAACCAAAAGTGTCTGGGGCACTTGCTGGGTCAGTGGGGGCTCTGCCTTGGTGTAAACTGCTTCGGCAAAATGCCTGTACCCGGGAGTGCGTGCACTGGAGACGCTGTCTTCACGGCTCAGCCCCCCGCGGAGGGCCGCTGCTCTAGGCTCACGTCACCAACCAAGTGCTCCAAGAATGGTCACAGCAGCACTGTGAGCATGGGCAAGGCGTAAACACACCCCCAAAACACAGGCGCTGGAAACAATGTAACTGTCCAACAGAAAGAAGAGTGGACAACCAAATTATGATAAATGACTGCAGTAAAATATCACACAGTTCTAAAAATGAATAAACTTCTCACAATATAAATGACTCTCATATGTTGGGGGAACAAAGTTGTAGAAGACTATATTGAGTACAAATATTTCTGTAAAGTTTAAAAGATGCAAAATTAAACAGTTATTATCTAAAGGTACCTACATAGGTGGTGAGGTAGACTGTACTTCCCAAAAATGTTTCAAGACTGTCGCTGGTGCCACTTGCTCTTTCAGACCTTGCCACTCCCCCATCATCAGGTGACACCCCTTCCCCTCGAGCCCAAGTGGGACTTTGTGATCGCTTCTACTAATAGACACTATGTGACTTCTGAGGCTAGGTCACGAAGGGCAAGACAGCGTCCATCTGGCTTCCTCTCCCTGGATGCTCGTCCTTGGAACTCAGCCACCATGCTGTGCGGAAGCCCGGGCCACGTGGGAAGGACAAAGGCCCCAGGCCTTGGCCCAGCTCCAGCAGCCAGCCCGCAAGTGAATCACGTTGAGAAGACCTGAGAGGGCTTGGTTGAGTTGGCCCAGCTGACGCTGGGTGAAGTAGACAGAAGTTTTCTTTACAGAACCCTGCCCGCACTGAAGGGGTATGTGTGTGTGTGAGAGAGAAAGACTGCTATTGTTTTACATCACTAAGTTTTGGGCATTTGTTAAGCATCTACAGATACCTGAAGTAGATGGTAAACTATCACAAGCAGCAAGGGAGCGATAACACAGAATTTAGGATCTGGATTACCAATGTGAAGATTACTTGGGGGAACGTGACTGATGAGGGGCAGGTGGGAAACTGTCTGCCCTGAGTGTTCCAGCCTGATGGCGGACCCTGCTCCAACAGATGAGGCCACAGAACTTTCCTGCTCCTGAACATCTGCTGTGCTGAGGGTGAGCAGTTCTTCACAGCATTAAAAACCTGAACAAAGACTCAAGCACCAACGGGGAAAAAGTGCCCCGATTATAGAGAGTGGGCACAGCCAGGCCCCGCCTGCCCGCCACCCTTCCAGTGTGGGCCCAGCTTTTCTGAAGGGCTGGGCCGGGACTGTGCAGTGGGTGCTCTCCCAGGCAATGCCCTTCTGCCTGTTTAATCAACACTTACAGTTATCTGTTGACATTTTGGAAACAAAACCAAAACCCTTGAAAGGACAAAGTGTGCATTGTGCCTCGGAGCCATTAGGAATATTCAGAGCACTGGCCTGAATGCTGGACCCTTATCTCCCAGAGAGAAGGTCTCTGTGGGCCGACTCGGCTCTCAGGGAGATTGTGATGCTGAATAACCCTGGCGCTGTGCTTCCTGTGCGAGCTTCCCTTGCTCCCACTGAGAATTCCCTGTTCTGTGGATGCAGCATTTATCGGGCAGTGACAATGGCAAACACCGGGCCTCCAGAGGAATTCTGCTCAGTGGTAGGATTCCCAGAAGAGCCAAGCTGGGAGGGGTGATGCTGGACTGAGCAGCAGTGCTGTTTTGGGAGCTGGGGCAAGCTACTCATTTCTGTTCTTCGAATGACCAGAAAGCTGAAGGTACCCTTCAAACAAGAAGCAGTGAGCCAACAGTCTCCACCAGAGAAGGAGCAGATTTAAGAATAAGAATAAGGAGGAGGAGGAGAAACCCCAAAACATAGATTTCTATAGGAAATGCTTTAAAAACTGAAAAAAAAAAAAAAGGATGTTACTATTATTTATTATTTGTCTGTGATAGAATCTGGGTCTATTTTCACTAAAATGAAAGCCTCCAAGTCAGTCCTGTGAGATGCGCCGTGCACTGGGCGACCGGTGGTGGGAGGGGTGGGGACTGTGGCGAACCCAGCGCAGAGATGAGGAGAGCCTGGCCCAGAGGGAGTCAGTCTTCTGATTGTAAAGAGAAGCCAGAAATATACATACTTATGTAAAATTCACAATTTTCAAAATAATATTCAGCTCAACCAAACACGGTTTAGATGTGTAAAAGGGGGGTAACTACCTTGCAGGGCTGTGAAGAAGATGAAATGAAATAGAACAAAACGAATTATAATTAGTGGGTGGGCATCAGAAAAACCTATAAACGTAACACAAAGGAGGTCAGAGTTCATTACAGACTACATTTTTCAGAGATGGCTGCAGTCATATCTCCACATGGTATTTTTATTGTGTAACCTTGACACTCACTCAAGTGGTGGATCTACTTTTCCTTTCCTTGAACCTGAGAAGGACTTTACAACTTCCTGGACCCACAGGATGGTGGACTGAAGCTAGGTCATAAAAATGTCATGCATGCCTGCCTTGCTCTCTGGAGGGGCTCACGTCTGTAACCCAGCCTCCATCCTATGAGGGAGCCCAGGAGCCTGTGGAGAGGCCCATCCTGAGAAGAACCCAAGAGCCCCGCCCACATACCCAGCTGGGCTCCTAGCCAACAGCAGGGAGCCCCCACTTGCTGGTGATGTGAGGGACCCATCTGGACAGCGGGTCCTCCAGCCGCATGTGAGCAGCCTCAGTTGAGACAGTGCAGAGCAGAGACAAACTGTTCCTGCTTAGGCCTGCCCAACCTACAGATCCATAAGCAAAATAGGTCAATGTTGTTTAAAGTCACTAAGCTTTGGGTGGCTTTTTACACAGCAATAGATAACTAATAGCATCAAAAATCAAACTTTGGACTAGAAACACTACTAGAACAGTAAAGAAAGAGACCCAAGGTTAATTCAGGACCTCCAACAGCACAGAAGCAGTTTTCTAGGTTAAAAGGAAAGGTATTTTTCTTCCAGCTTTCCGAGGCTGAGACAGAACCGGCTGAGACAAGTATTAGAAGAGAATGGATTATCCAAGCCCTCACTCCATCCCAGAATCAGGCTGCGCACGGCCTGGTAACACTTCCACCCTGAGTGTGGCATCAGTCTGATCCTTCTCAGATTTGCAGACAGAGCATTTTAAGTTATCATCTGTGTCCCCCAGAGTGGGATTGTCACACTACTTCCCACATCCACCCTTCTTAGCGCAGGGCCTGGGAAGCTATGTCTTCAGCCACTTTCCAGATGATTCTTTTGTGCCAGTTTAGAAACCTATACTCTACCCATCTTCCACATAACCCTTTCAGGCACTTTCTTGGGGTTTATTTCTTAGAAAAAAAATGCTCATTTTGAAAAATGCTTACCATATAAGCAGCCTATGGCTTTGTTAGGGGAAGAAGCTAGGGTCCCATTCCTTAGCCAGCAGAAGCCCCGTATCCTTAGCAACTAGATGGATATGCGGGGCTTGGCGATCAGCTTGAAAAGGTGGAGGGAAGAAGGCATCCGAGACAGATAATGGGTTACAACTTAAAGTGAAATAAAGTCAGAGATGGTCGTGCCAACCAGAGTCTCTTCCGACTGGCAGAGACCATTCCCATCCCCCCTGCAAACCCCTAGAACACACTCTCTGGGCACCCAGCATCCTCGCTGCACACCAAGTCACCTGCCCAATGCCAGCCACCGCCTGGCACCCCAGCAAGACCCGCCTCCCTCTCAGTGATGGGAAGTTACAAGGACTTAGGCCAAAAATTTAGAGGGTGTGTGATTTTAATAAATATGATTGCTGAAAATGTTGTTCAAATATTTTCTCTTGAAGCAAGAGGCAATGTTCACTAGTGAATGAAGACATGACTCTAACATGTAAAAACCTATCACGTTCAGAGCTCTTTGCTGGGCGCTCACTATAGGAGAAAGTATTTGGGCCCTTCGCATCAGACAAAAGCCATAAAATGTTACATGTGAGACGCAAGAATATGCATATGGTGTTACATTTCTACAAACATGGGGCGTGCCGATATGCACTGCTGTGCTTATTAGATGATGGGGAGGAACAAGCACCAAATCGATCATGTGGCTGTGACCTGACCGTGGGGTAGGAGGCGGCGGCAGTGGGAAATCATGATGGAACTGCACTTTTCAAAATAAATTTCTCTGAAAACTTACCTTTTTATGTTGACGGCAATGACGATGTATCAAGAAAATGTAATGAGAAATATTAATAAGAAGTATAATAAGATTATTTTAAAATACACACTATTTTTACTTTAAAAACTATCTCATGGGGTAAATTTACATAAAAAATGCTATTTTAAGCATATACTTTGGTTTGGTGAGTTTTGATAAAAACATATACCCTTACAATTACCCCGTTAATCAGAATATAGAACATTTACATCACCCCCAAAATATTTCTTGTCCCCTCGCACCGCCCAGGCTAACCATTAACCTACTTTCACTACGGAATTTTGTGTCTATTCTACATTTCACGCAAATTAGAATAATGCATCACATTCTCTTTTGCGTCGAGCTTCTCCCACTCGGCACGGTTCTGTGATCCATTCGTGTTGTTATGGCGTCAACAGTTTGTTCTCTCCTTTATTTATGAGTAGTATTCTAGCGTATAAGTACATAACAATTTGTTTATCCATTCATCACTTGATGGACATTTGGTGTGCTTCCCATGCGGGCCCTTGTGCATAGAATACAATGGTTTTGAACATCTGTGTTCAAATGTTTGTGTGGGAACATGCTTTCATTTCTCTTCAGTAAATACCTAGGAGTGGAACTGCTAGACTCTAAGCTAAGATTTAATTTCATCTTTTTAAAAAAGTACTTCCATTCTGATGCAGCAATTTTCCTCACAATGTAGCCTAACAAAGCATCCTGAATACATGTAAAGGCCTGGCTCCCTGGACCGCACTGCTGCGTTGTTGATGCATGCGCTACAGGTACAACCGTGCTATGGAGGGGCACCCCATGTGGTTATTGCAAGCTTCCAGTTTAGGTTAAAGATTTAGCATAAATGTCTTTTGAGGCTCCATTATTAAGATAACAATAAAGTGATTAAAATGGCACAAACCCACAATAAAGACGAAAATAGGAAAGGGGCCTTCAGCAGACAGATTCCCACAAATTTCGTGGAGACAGAAAGGGGTGGGTGAGTGCTGACACATGCGGCAGGTGGAGCGGCTGCAGCCAATGGGGGCTCACGTCCGCCGATGGCCAGACTGAGAGACGCCTCTGCCTGGCAATGAGCGGGATCCGAGAGAGCAGGCATGCAAATAGCACTGAACACCTCTGAAGTTCGACTTATGCCACAGCTGATACCTCTGCCCAGATTAGGCAGATGCCGATCACCTGCTCCAGGTTGAACATTGGAGGGCTTGTTTTTTGAAGAAATTGTACGGGACACCTGGGAAGAATTCGGGCAGCCAATATGGAGTGTGGCAGTTCAGAGCCGAGCCTTTTGCATTCCTGCCTTGAGGGACCCTTAACAAGAACAAGGACAAGGACAGGAACAAGAACAACAACAAAAAACTGGCTTCCTGCCAACATTCTCTGGTGAGAAGCCCAAGAGTGGACAGTTCTACCTATGCTCTTCAAAATTCCTGTCAGCCTCCTTATTGCTTCAATCTCACAAAAAAAACGAAAAACCAAATAAACAGACATGGGAGGAAAGTCAGCAATAGGAAAAAGTAAGAAGAAAATAAACCAATAGGCAAATATGATTCTACAAAAAATAGAAATAATTCATAGAACAGAAGAGAATTATGAAAATAAATAGCCCTGACTGGAATGATTCAGTAGGTTGGATGTTCTCCTGTGATCTGAAAGGTCACTGGTTCGATTCCCAATCAGGGCACCTGCCTGGCTTGCAGCCAGGTCCTTGGCTGGGGCCCGCACAAGAGGCCACCCACTGATGTTCTCGCACATCGATGTTTCTCTCCCTCTCTTTGTCCCTCCCTTCCCCTCTCTCTAAAAATAAATAAAATCTTTAAAAAATAAAAAATTGAAAAAGAAAATTAACAAAGCTTCTAAAAACCTCAGAGACACATGGGAAAATATATCACAGTGGCAAAACAAGAAAGCAGTGTATGAAAGAGAAACAATCAGAGAACAAGAAAACAACTCTTTAAAATTAAAAATGTTAAAATAATATAATAATAGTAGGGTTAAATGATAACTTAAGAAATCTTCCAAGTACAAGCTTTAAGATTAAAACAAAAAGCAAAACATGACAGAAAAGACAAAAGATGTAAAAGGGTGATCTAGAGGTTTGAGATCTAAAGAACAGGAACTCCAAAAAGAGAAACAGTTAAAACAATAGGAAGCTATAAAAGAAAAATAGTAATTGTCTAAGGTGGAGAAGGTGCGTGTCTTTGCCTGTGAGGGCCCCATGAATACGCAGCACAATGAATTTTTAAAAATCCACACCTAGACATAATCACTGAAAACTTTCAAAACACCAAGAACAAGGAGTAGATGCTAACAGCTCCCAGAGAGAAAGAAACAGGCTCTTCTTTAAGGGATTTGACATTTACCTAGAATTTTATACACAGCCAATGTATTAATCAAGTGGAAACAGAATTAAGACATTTAGAGTCTTTAATAAGACTCTGAATTTTACCTCCTGCATAATTCATCTTGGGCAAGTAGCAAGGATAGACTCCAGCAAAATGAAAGTGTAAACCAAGAAAGGAGAAAGCTGCGGGTCTTACATCACAGAAAGCAGTGACGGGAAACACGATGTGACCCAGGGAGAGCAAGGGCAGGACGGCAGTGACAGACAGCTGCCGGGAGCAGTCTCTCGGTTTGCTTTGTGTGTTGGAAAGAAGGTGAAAAGAATCGATAGGAAAGTAGCTTGAAAGATAGATCGACAGCTTGGAAAACATGATGTGAGGATAAAATAAAGGAAATTGGTGGAATGTAAAAAACATAAAATAAATTAGTTCAAGAAACATTCTCTGTTGAGTGGAGACACTGGTCCCACAAAGAAATAAAGGTAATCCCAGTTCATGACTGTGCTCCGCTGTGACCTAATTTACATAGCCAAAACAAAATGGAAGTCAATTTCTGGCCTTTAGCTCTTACAGTCAACCTTCGACAAACAGCAGCGAGGATTTCAGAACAAAATGTAAAAGCACAGATCAGGCGGACAGAGGTGGTGAGGAGGAAAGAAGATGAAGCAAGGGGGGAGGTGGGAATGCCGTGTCCTTATCTTAGAGAGCAGCGGAGAGATAAGATCTGTGGTTGGGGAACAGGAAGTGGGGATTAATTGTGTTCTTGGAGGTTGAAGAGACCAGGGAAGCTCTGAGAACAGTAATTTAACTACTATATTTAGGAAAGTTGGGGGGGAAGGTGAAAGCAGCACAGGAACAGGCCTGACGCCCTCTATCACAGTAGGGAGTCAATACACTGAAGGTGCCGAAACAATAAATAGCATCTCACTCAGAAGTATGGAGGTGACCGCCAAATGAAGTCTAAGCAGAAATGCTTAAAATTTGTCTCAGAGGAGCAGGGCTATGGGGGGACAAGGGTGGGGCCGATGACTTGTTTTTCATTATGTTTGGTATTATTTGATCTTAAACCATTTGCACACATTACTAATTAAAATCTTTAACAAGGAGCTTCTGAGATAAGGCTGTGTGGAACATAACATATGCAAAAAGTTACAGGGCTATAAATCAAATTGGTCTCTGGGTCTTTGAATAACAAAATGTTTCATTTGTTTATAATATATACATCTTCCATAGCAATTCATTTTTTACTCCTACAATTAAAAAAAATTACTTTGAAAGAATAACCCTTAAGCTTCTCCTGGGGCACAGGCCACCGCCCTCCAAGGCGAAACACTTGCGGTCGTCACGCCTGAGTTAAGGGCCCGCCCCGCCCCGCCCCCACCGGCCTCTGGAGGACTCCAACAGGCTGCTGGCCCCGGACAGCCCCATCTGACATTAGGTCAGGAACCCTAGCATTTCTGCGCAGCTTCAGAAATATTTATGAAAACCTCACCAACCTACAGCATCAGCTGCCAGCGCCAGCAGTCTGTAGCCCTCCCCAGTCCTCCACGAGCTCCAGGACCCTCCACGGCCATGCATCCGAGCTGGCTGCGTGTGCGCTCGCCTACTGGGCCGGAGCAGGACTGACTGCAGGGTGTCCAGCATTTTGGCGTCTCTGGGCCACACTGGAAGAAGAAGAGTTGTCTTGGGCCACACATTAAATACATTGTGACACATAATCACAAAAAAATCTCATAATATGTTAAGCAAGTTTACGATTTTGTGTTGGGCCGCAGTCACAGCCATCCTGAGCCTCATGAGGCCCACGGCCTCAGGTTGGACACCCCTGGCAGGGAGTTACTCAGCTCTGGTACGAAGGTCGCTGGTCTTCAAAACAAACTCATTCGTGACTAGTGAAACAGAGTGGACACTTCATTATAATAGACTGCATATTAGGATAAAGACACAGAGAACAGAGTTGTATGTTAGAGCTGGAATTTACTTACATTCATTTCATTCATCTGTTCAGTTTATAGGTGAGAAACCAAGACCCAGAGAGTCACTTGCCCAAGTCTGTTGTCTATACCAGAATTTTAAATGGAAGATAATTAGGGAGTCTCAGGTTTGGGTAAGAGGTAACAATCTCAACTTTAAGTGAAAGGAGAAAATATCAGAAAATTAGTAGCATCTGAGGGCAGGAAGTACAGCTCGTGTGGGACCAAAGCAGTGTGAAGCTTCCCTCCCTCTGTGGCTGACTGGCAGGCATAGCTCCCAGGGTCCAGTCCCCGTGTGTGGGACAGTCCTCAGAGATGAGACGATTGGTGCTGCAGGGCGGACACAGGGCCTGAGCCAGCGCAAACCCAAGGAAGGGGTGATATTTGAAAGCTTTAGCAGGGGAGGGGCAAAAAGGGGAAGGATGAGTGAAGTTCTGACAAGTGCTGAATGCTTCTGGGCTATGCATCTTGCTGGTTGGGGACATGATTAGCAGTGTCCTCGTTTTAAAGGCAAGGGAGTGAGGCTCAGGACGGTTAAGCACATGGCTGCTAAGTAGTAGAGGCTCGTATCTGGTTCTCCTTCCTCTCAGCTTAAGACTCTTTCTTTTCTGCTTCTCCTCTATTTTAGGAAATCATTCGCTGGGCATTGGGGGGCCATAGAACAAACCGCACATCTCCCATTTGCCATTCTTTGGGAAGAGCTGCAGTTACATGATGCTTAAGTGCTTGCTGCTCAAAGCCATCAGACCCATGGACTTCTCTCTGAGTCCTTGGACCAATCTGCGAAGCCACTTCTTGCCTAAGTGGCTCCAGCCATCTCCTTGGCCTTTGGTCTCCACCCAGGAATGGGCTAGAGGCTGGCCCATACTGCCTCCCAAGAGCCAATAGTATACTTTTTGAATTGTACTAGCCCATCGATATCATGTTGGTAGCTTGAAATCAGCCATCGTGGGAGGATTTTAAAGAATGCAAATTGACGAATGCTAACAATCAGGGCTCTCCTCTTCTCCCAGCCTGTTGTTAAATACTGGGTTGGCCAAAAACTCCGTTAGGTTTTTTTCACAAGATAAAACAACACACTTTTCAGTTTTACCAATAACTTTGTTGATTTGGATATTTTGAGTATGTCAGCTCTCACTATTGGCTTCTAGTGGTAGAGGCCAGGAGTGCTGCTAAACATCTTCCAATGCATAAGACAGCCCCACAGCAGAGAATCACTTGGCCAAAATGTCAATAGTACCAAGAAACTTCACAAACCACTTTTGACACATTCGATCAGTCACAGCACCTTCTCCGTACACTGCACAAATCTTTTTTGTGTGTTTCAGTTGTGCTTTTACCTTTCTTGAAACAATAAAGCATAATATGCTGGAAATGTTGCATACCTTCTTCCATCTTCAATATTTAAATGGCTGCACAAAAATTCATCAATTTTTATAAGTTTTTTTTAATGTATATTGATGTGACAGCTGTCACAGTACAATCTCACAAAACTATTTTGAATGAAGTTAAAGACAGCTAAGCACTGCTAGAGCCGTCGTATGGGGAAAACTAAACAAACTTTCTGGCCCACCCCGCACTTACCAGGACACCACCGTCTCCACCTGCCCGCCCCTGCCTGGAAGAGGACTGAAAGTGCTCACATGAAAGCCCACACTTGATTTCCAACTCTACACACCCTTTAAATACATTTAGTGGATTGGTTATTTTAAAAACATCTTTGCAAACCTGAATGCTTTGTACCAATTTCAGTTGGTAAGTCTAGGCCAAAAACCTAAGAGAAGAAGTGAATTCTGTGTGTGACTCAAACCGACCCCCCACCACACCACCACTTAACTACAGTGCCTAACTCCCTGTTTTCCACACTCACAGCCATGCCCTTACCTCAGATGCATCTTCTATGGAGCCTATGGGAAGGGCCACCTATCATGTTTCCCTGCCTCTGGTCTTCCCGAAGTCTACCTTCCACCATATCTCTGCCTGGTCAGTCTTTTGAAAACCTTTTCTCTAGTTATATCCCCCATTAGAGGCTCTGCACTGTCTCCCAACACAGTTCAGATGCCTTCACCTGACTTTCAGCCTCCCCCTGCCCCAACCTGCCTTTGGGCCACTGTTCCCCAGAGAATCCGAATGAGGAACTTGTACTGAACTGGTTTTTGCCCATGTGAAGTCCCTTCTCTCTAGAAGGCCCTCCTCCACTCCATCTCTTCTGAAACTCAGTTTATGTGGCGTTTTGTCCATAACACTGTCTGTCCCTTATCACTATTACCCAGCCAGGTAACCCCAGTCACTGTCGGACCTCTTAGAACACTTTGGTTGAGGCTCTCTAGTGTCCCTTACACCTGTGAGGTTGGGCTGGACACAACCATACACTACACTGATGTGACTCCAACTGTGCTCCGACCGCAAGCAGCCCCAGTGGTCTGTTAGAACCGTAAATTCCAGTCCCATCCCAGGCCTCAGGAACGGGAATCCAGGGGCAGGTGGCAGAGGGAGCCCTCCAGGAGATTCTAACGCAAGAAAGCTTCCTGTGTGCCCAGCCCCTACTGAGATGCAGCACATATTGCCAGCTCCATTCAGCATTCAGCTAGATCCACTGCTCCTCTGCCCTGTACAGGTTTGAATAACATTCCCTCTTCTCAAAACATTTGCAGCAAAGGCCATCTTCTAGGCAGGCAATGCTGTTATCAGGTAAGCTTTGTGTGCAGGCCCTCTGCCCAGACCAGGGCAAAGGTCATAGCTCCACAGTGGTTGAAGCCATTTTCACTGAGAAGAGGTCTCTCCATACTCCCCACCCCCAAGAGGAACCTCTGTCTGCCTAGAATCAGGTGTAGCTACAGGTCCAACCCTGGTGAACCAGGACAGCCTTTTTTTTAAGGGGTGGGGGCAGTACCTTTTTATTTGGAAATAATTACAAAATTACAGAAAAACTGCAAGTATGGTATAAAGAAACCTCATGTACCTTTTACCTAGATTCACCCATCACTTATATTTTGCTGCATTCCTTTTACATTATCATTCTTTCTGTATTTTTCTTAACTATTTAAAAGCAAATTGGAGATAGTATGTCTCTTTACTCCTCAGTATTTCTAAGAACAAGGACACTCTCTTTATAGATACAATTATTATTAACTTTAGTACAAACTTAACATTGATAAAATATTATTATCTAAACTACAGTCCAGCCCCTGGCTGGTGTGGCTCAGTGGATTGAGCACTGGCCTGCAAACCAAAGGGTCGCTGGTTTGTTTCCCAGTCAGGGCACATGCCTGGGTTGTGGGCCAGGTCCTCAGAAGCGGGCATATGAGAGGAAACCACACACTGATGTTTCTCTCCCTCTCTTTCTCCCTTCCTTCCCCTCTGTCTCTAAAAATAAATTAATAAAATATTTTAAAAAATAAGCTACAGTCCAAATTCAATTTAATCAGTTGTCCCAATAATATTCTTTAGATATACTTTTTCACCAGCCAAGAGCCCAATCAGAAAGCAATCATACACTGCATTTAGTTGTCATTTCTCTTTAGACTCCTTTAATCTGAAACTGTGAGCCTTACTGTGACATGTTTAACCTTGACATTTTTGAAGGGCACTAGCCAGTTATTTGGTAGAGTGTCCCTGAATGTAAGTTTAGCCTGTGTTGCAGGATTAAATTTAGGTAAGCATTTCGGGGCAAGAAAGTCACAGAAGACGACGTTATATTCTCTCGGTTTATTTTACCAGGGGGTCCCTGATGTCTGTGTCCCAACAGTAGTAATCTGAGCTCTGATTTCTGTACAGCCTCGTTTGCGAAGGCTGCCCTCTCCTGGCTATCTACAACATTGCAGTTGCCAAGCCTCTATTGCAATGGCTGACAAAAGGCCAGAAGGCCAGAAGCAGTCTGACATTTCACAACACTTTATTGGTTGTGAAACCTCAGGAAAGTCATTCAATCTTATTGAAACTCCATTTCATCATCTGTAAAATGAGCACGGCAGTCCTGCCGTGCTTCTCTCACAGGGGTGGTTGGGTGTTAAAGGGTCCTACAAAGGAGGTCACAGGGTGTGGTTTTAAACTAATGTCTGTACTGGCTGCTACGACGCCTCCTGAACGTCCCTCAGTGCCAAAGCTGTGCTCTTCAGGACGCATGTCCACTCCCTGCGAAGCCTCCAATGGGTCCCGTCTGTGGCCGCCATGGCAGAGCTACCCTGCTTACCTGAGGCTTGCATGAACAACAGGTTTCCTTGAGTTGTATTGTGAAGGAGCTGGAAGGATCCATCTGGGAATCACCACTGGTCTGTCTGTGCACCAGCCCTCACAGCCGCACCCCTTGGGGCTGGGGCCACACTGCGACTCTCTGGCTGGGGGCCCTGAGAACACACCCACTTTTGCGGAGCATGCGCTCTTGCCCTTCGACCTCCACTAAACTCAGCGAATCTGTGTTTCCACCACATTTCGGCGCCGGGCTTTCACCTGTGCTAGCCTAGGGGCTTCGTGCAAACTCTGTTTTCACCCCGATCTAGTCTCTCACCCCATTTTCTTTGAGTCCTTCTCAGATGCTACCTGGCTGCCTGCCTTCTTTCCAGATAAATATTTCAGTAAATATTTATCGAGCATCAACAAAACGTAAGGCTCTGCATTGGGAAAGCAGGATACTCACTTGCCCCACGGATCTTATAGTGCAATGGTTAATGGGGACAAGCAGCGCAGCAACTGCTTTACTGATAAGAGTCCTCTGGCTTCTGAGGCGGGATATTCATGCCCCACGTGACTCGATGGCACTTAGTACCTCCTGTCTGGTCTAGTCTCCTCAATATGGCTCTATATTTGTGAAGTGCTCCCCCAGGATGCCACAGTGATAGATTTTTGCAGGACCCGAGGAGAAGATCAGAGGAGAACTATAAGAAATAAGTAGGTCAAGAAAGAGAGAGAGGAAAGAAATATTTTTCAGCATGAAATTATTTAGCCCTTTTTTTTTCTTACTCAGGTTTCCTCTTCAGAGCAGCAGCATCTGGCGTAGTGGACTTGAGCCATTCTCTGAAGCATCTGTGAGGTCTTCATGTTTGGGGCTCTTGGGAGTCTTGAGAACTCAGTGAGTGGAGTTCTGAGCCTGCTCAGAGGAAGGAGCATCACACAGACAGGTGCTCAGCACCCGTTTCTAAGGCCAATGCCCAGAAGGCCCTGGCCCACAGTGAATGGCCAGCCTGCCTAGCTCCCCTCTTCTGCATGACTGGAGGAAGCTGACTTCTCACCCATGGGAAAGACGCCACTGCCTGACTCGTCTGCCTCATAGGCTGCTTCTGAGTGACAAATGAAATAAAACATAGAAAGGGCCGTGCACCATTTATGTAGAGATGCCCTATATACCAACAACTGTACAAGAAACATGTTCCGGCCAGAAACTTGAGTTTACATAATTTTGCAGTGGTTTGTTAGGGAGCAACCATGCTTGTCTCCAGCTGGTTAGGAGCAGGTTAGAACAGAGTGCAGATTCAGCTGCCATAGTCAGAGCCTGTGTTAGGTTTACAGTGGTTCAATTCACGCCTGCCCTGCTTCCTCATTTACGTGTGCACTCCACACCCAAAAACATGCTGGGGAAGAATGTGAATGGAACATTCACAACTTCATTATTACTTCTCAAAGAACAGGTAGGTGAATAATTGGGCCATCCTGCTATACAAAGGGCTGAATGCTGTTTGGGAAAGTAAAATAGAGAAATCCATGAGAATAAGGACTATGCTGTCTTCTTCACCACTTTATACCCAGAACCCAGGGCCATGCCTGGCACATAGTAAGCACATAAAAATATTAGCTGGAGTGGAAGTCCAGCATGACCTTGATTATGTTATTATTGTAGCGTAACTTCTGCTTGGGAATTGATAGGAGAATAGAGTTTATGTTTTCTTGTGACCATTTCTCCCAAGCAATACTTTGAAATTATGCTGCAATTTCTAGCTTTGCTTTAATTGGTGAGTAATTAATAAAATACTTTAGAAATTAAAAGTCTGTTTAAACAAGTAATTAATGGTAAAGTTGGAAGCATTTAAGCTGTTGCCCATTGGATCCTTGACTGATAATGTCAAAACAACCATCAGACCAAAGGCCAAAATATTCCAGAATGCAACAAAAATGAAGACAGACCAAAACAAAACCCCCCTAAACTATCAGCTATAATTATAAAAACAGGTGCCAACTTGTATTTTGCTGAAGTCCTGAAACTGCCTTCAGGGGCAAGAGAGCAAACAGTACATTAAGAAACAAACAAACAAAAAAAAAAAAGCAGCTATAATAATAGAGCTAGTTTGTCTTGAGCCTAGGAGGGCAATACCTTCCTGGATTGTTCCACAACATTTACTCTTCAGCCATCTGTTTCCCTAGTCCCTCTGCATCCTGTTAAACCAATGCTGTCCTGGTAACAGGAATCTCTGCTATGACTTTACAGTATTGCTTCAGCTTCCTGTTCTGTTTCTGCAGGGGCTTCACTTAGCCTTGCATGTGAGTGTGCACTTGCATATAGGAGGAAAGGGCATCAAGGCAGGGGTTGAAAAAAGTCACCCCCAGGGCAGGTCAGCCTGGTCTGGACTTGCTTTCTGTTTTTTGGGGCCAAGAGCCAAGCATTCCTATAGTGACTATTTCATGTTTGTTTGTTTTCTTTTTTAATAAGAGTTGACATACAATATTAGATTATTTACAGGTATATAACATAGTGATTAGGCATTTATATAACTTATGAAGTGACCACCCCAACTACGGGTTAATATCCAAAATATAATGAACCCATACAACTTAACACCAAAACAAACAAACAAACAATCCAATTAAAAAAATGGGCAGAGGACCTGAATAGATATTTCTCCAAAGAGGACATACTGATGGCCAATAGACATATGAAAAGATGCTCAACATCACTAATCATCAGGGCAATGCAAATTAAAACCACAATGGGATATCACCTCACACCTGTCAGAATGCTATCAACAACAACAACAAAATCAACAAACAACAAGTGTGGTGAGGATTCAGACATCAGGGAGCCCTTGTGCACTGTTGGCAGGGCTGTAAATTGGTGCAGCCACTATGGAAAATAGTATGAAGATTCCTCTAAAAATTAAAAATAGAACTACCACATGACTTAGCAATTCCACTTTTGGGTATGTAGCTGAAGAAAACAGAAACAATATCTTGAAAAGATATATGAACCCTTCTGTTGACTGCAGCATTATTTACAATAGCAAAGATATGGAAGCAACCCAAGTGTCCATCAGTAGACGAATGGGTAAAAAAGTGGTGGTGCATATACAGAGCCCGGCACAAATAACGCCCCTGTTGTTATTACAGAATCTTTTATTACCAAATAATAAGCATGTAATTCTGTAATAGCAATATAACACTCAAGCACACCATCTGACACTTTAGGTGAAAATGGTCAAGTTAAAACTATAAATTACTACATCCATATTATTACCCTACCAACCACACTCAAGCAGTCCCTACTTCTGATGGACCCCTGTATAATGGAATATTACTTAACCATAAAGAGAATAAAATCTTGCCATTTGCAACAACATAGATAGACTTAGAGGGCATTATGTAAGTGAAATAAGTCGGACAGAGAAGGACAAATACCATATGTCACTTATGTATGGAATCTAAAAAACAAAGTAAATAACAAAGAACACAGAGAACAAACTCCGATACAGAGAACAAATTGATGGTTGCCAGATGTGATTGGGGCTGGGAAGACGGGCAAAACAGATAACAGGATTAGAAAAAAAGTCATGGGATGTAAAGTACAGCATAGGGGATATAATTTTTTAAAATCCATGGATTTTTTTAAAATACTCACCTGAGGACATGCTTACTGATTTTAGAGAGAAGGGAAGGGAGGGAGAAAGAGTATCAGTTGGTACCAGATCTGCAACCTGGGCTTGTACCCTAACTGGGAATCGAACTCATGACCCTTTGGTTTACAGGACGATGCTCCAACCGAGCCATGTGGCCAGGGCTCCATGGATTTTTTTTTTAAGATTTTATTTATCTATTTTTAGAGAGAGGAAGGGAGGGAGAAAGAAAGGGGGAAAAACATCAATGTGTGGTTGCCTCCTGCATGCCCCCAGCTGGGAACCTGGCCCACAACCAAGGCTTGTGCTCTGACTGGGATTTGAACAGGCCACCCTTTGGTTTGCAGACCCGCACTCAAACCGCTGAGCTATACCAGCCAGGGCCATGGATTTTTTTAAAGCTACCAATTAGCATTGAGCATTGTGCTAAGTGTTTTACATATGTTACCATATTATCTCATTAGACTGACCTCACAGCTACCAAGTGAGATGGCTTTTTTTGTTTGTTTGCTTGTTTGTTTATCATTTTACAAATAAGGAAGTAAGTCTCAAGAAAGGTTGAGTGGCTTGGCCTTTCACATGACTCAGAAGGAGTAGAGGTGGAACATGAACTCAGGCTGAATCTAAAAACTGTGCTCACAGCCGTTAGGTTCTTTAATCTTCCCTTGGTCCCCCACATCCTCTCTGGCAGCTTTCTATTTCCTAAAAGACAAAAGCAGCCCTGGCTGGTGTGGTTCAGTGGGTTGGGCATTGTCCTACAAACAGAAAGGTCACTGGCATGTGTGAGAGGCAACCAATTGGTTTCCTCTCACATCTGCTCTGCATCGTTGCCATCAGCATTGGGAAGACCTGGTCCTAAGCACCCTCAATCTGGTTGAACAGCAAAGACGACAAAACAAATCAAGGGGCTTGCTTAACACACCTACAAAGTATCTTACTGTTCATTGGTCCATCACCCATGACTAGAAGGTGAACTAGAATCCGAGAGACAGCTCCTTGTCTTGTTTGCTCTATTCTAGCAGACACTCAGCAAATGTTTGTTGAGTGAAAAAATGAACTCTGGGCCGTCAGCCCAGGCCTGGTCCACATGGCCCATCGTATGCCCTGCACTAGTCTTGTGGGCTGTCCCTGCCAGTCTGTTTAGGGCTCCCAAAGAATAAAACAGTATGGACAGAAGCAACTTCTCTCCACATCTTTCTTCAGAATTCCCAGTGCTGCTGCCCCTCTGCAAAGGGTGTTTGGTAGCTGTCCACGTGAGTGAGGGCCAGAAGTAAGGGTGCATCCACGGCCAGTAGCAGGTGGAGGCTGACTCCCACTAAGGGAGCCAGAAGGGGGCCTGTCCTTTCTTCCATGCAGGACAGTCTGTCTGAGAGGCTGCCCTGGAGCCCTCTGACATGGGGTGTTACATTCTGCCGGCACCTGGGGACAACTCTCAGTGTCAGGAGAAACGCCGCCGGGCAGGGGCCGGGCAGCCTTCCTTCCACCTGGGCCACCCTTATGTTCAGCAAGCTGCATCACGCCCTCACCTTTGTTCTCCCACCTCCTCCTTTCTTTGTGGCCCCCTTTCCCTCCTACTCTGTTTCCTGGCTTTATTCCTCCCTGGCTTCCTGGCACACTAACCTCTTTGTCTCCTCTCCCCACCCCTCAAATGACTTTTTTTTGGTGCCCTCTGTAAACCCAAAGATGCCTGCCAGGGCCTTTCCTCCTCCTCATTTCTTCCATCTCATCAAAAAAATGCACTTAATCTGGATTTCAAGTCTCCTGGCACTTTGTTCTGTGTGCCCATGTGGACTGAGGAGCGATCCCTCCCCATGGGAGGGCTCAGCTGTCCTGAGGAAGGTTCTGAGAGGCAGTTTTGTCAGGCCTGGCTGTGTGCTGCAGACCTGGATTTTGTTCCACGCCATAACCCCTCCCCTGCTCTCCAGCAATTCATCAAAACTCGCATACTGACTGTGACCCCTTAGTGGGTTTAGTCAGCTCTGGAATGGATTCTCTGGGTGACATATAAGTAGATGATGTTTTCTAAGCACCCAAGGTCAAATTAGGAAGCCAGTACCCACAAAAGTCCACTCGATAATACAAGATAAAATATTTGAGTGAGAAACCTATGCCCCCAACTCAACTTCATGGCTCCAGTCTCCTTTCCGAAGAGCTGTCACCTCTGAGCCTCCATCTTCACCCGTGGCTCCCCCAGCACACCCATCAGCCTGCGGTGCACTCACCGATGATGGCCTGGCCTTTGGGACTCATCCTGCCCCACTGCTCTGGGTTGAAGAGCCTCCCCTGGCACTTTCTCCCTCCTACCTGCACTGAGATAATGCACTTTGCAGTTTAAGCTCCTCCCTGGTGGAGAAAACGCAACCAAGGCATTTAAAAGTCAAGTTCTCTTCAGAGAGAGAACCAGAAATCACCCCAGCAGAAGACAGTTTTTTGTTTTTTCTGGAAAGCAAACACGGTCACACTCCCTGCCTTTCTGCATTCTCCGCCTCCCTCTTCCAGTGAGGATTCAAGATGCCCTCTACTCTCCAAGCTCAGTCTCTCTCCTTCTCCAGGGCCAAAGCTTTGGAGTCAGCACCCACTGCCTGAGTATTTCAGACAGCCCCAGGCCACAGGGGCAGAAGAGAGTGACATTTAGAGGGCATGCAACACGAGAGGCTTGTTCTGCGTCCTTTGCCCCATTTCTTTCTGGGCAACTCAGCTAAGCTGGCCCCTCTGTATGTGTGCCTACTTCAGGATCCAGCTGAGTCCGTTTCTGCCCATCTGTTCACATGCCAGCCCTCTGCTGCTGCCCCAACCATACACAGTTCCAGCCCAGTGGTTCCATTTCTGGTTTCTGGCTGGATTCTGAAGATTCTCTCCAACTCTTGACACAGAGAAGGAGCTCAGGAAATATGAGTTGAATTTGGTGAAGAATGGAAGGAAGGAAGGAAGGAAGGGAGTGAGGGAGGGAGACTTCTGCTCTTGGGAATGGCCTACCACCTCAGGACACCAGGCCCAGAGATTCTGAAAGCAAGAGTTTCTTAAGCAAGGTATTTGGGGTGAGTGGACAGTGGGTGGGGAGAAGCAGAACAGAGGGGGTGAGTTGGCAGGTGCTCCAGTGAAAAGGCAGGCCAAGGGCTGGGAGATCACAGCTTCCGGTGCCAGCCCAGACGCTCCAGGACTGCCCCACTGAACTTCTCCCCAGGGCCTGGGAGTGCCAGAGGTTCCTGCCTCTTGTTTTCATTTAGGCCATTTCTTCTACCCGAGGTGCTCTTTCCTCTCCGCTGCTTTTCTCATTCCTACTCCTCTAAGACCAGGTGCAGATTTCCTGCAGGGCCTTCCCACCCATCCTTTCTTAAAGGCCAGGAGCTCTTTTTACTCTGCCAGCCTTTGCTCACAGTCCTGGTTCAGCACTTGGCCGACTCTATTTGTCTACACGTCTCTCTCTTTGACAGCTCCATTCATCCATGTATTCACTCATGCTTCATTTGTTGAGGGCCTACTGTGAGCCAGGAAGTGATCCAGCGGTGATAGGGAGAGACCTGGCTCCCAAGAGCTGCCACGCAGTTCACAGTCCCGAGGGAGAAGGGGACTTCAGGAGCAGTTACTAGATGCTGAATGTTCTGAAGAGGAGAGTCAAGGTGCTACGGAGGTATATTTGAGGGAGGCATACTTTAACCTGGGGTCAGGGGTAAGTCAGAGAAGGATTCCCTAAAGATGGAACATTTCAGCTGCAGCCTGAGAAGGAGGAAGCCACGGCCAGGGAGAGAGGTAGGGGTGTGTGTGTGCACGTGTATTTATGTGTACGAGTGAGTGAGTATGTGTGTTATGCCAGGTGGGAGGAACCCAAGCAGAGCCAGGTAGCTGGTGGAGGGAAATAGCCTGGAGAGTCAGGAAAAGATCAGGGAAGACCAGGAGGGGCGTATTCAGTACCAGCTCCTGAAAGGGAAGGTCTGTGGTTTATTTGCTTTTGTATTCCTGGGGCCCTGCAGAGTAACAGGTGCTCAACGAGTGTTTATTGAACAAATAAAGAAATGAAAACACATTAGTTTAAAGAAACAGAATTTAAACAGGACATGGGAATCTGAAAAATGAAATAGAACCACCTCTTAAGGCCAGCTGTGCCACCACAAGGGCCATTTCAATGTTAGCTGGAAGCCCGGGAAGCATCAGACCCATTTGGCGGGCACAAGAACAGGTTTGTCACGAGCTGGTCAAATTCAGCAAGACAAGTGTGCCATCAATCCAAAGCAGACCTATCTGGGGCCAGTGGGGGGAATCTAAGTGACCGCTGCCAGGCTGGGAACTTATACTGCAGAGGAGTCTAGCAGACAGCACCCCAGCCAGGGGCTGTCTTGATACCACTGATCAGAGAGGGGCCTCTCTGCCATTCCTGCAGTCACGTGGACTTCGGAGACTCAAAGCTTCTCAGAGCCAGGGAGGAACCTAGGAATCATCTGTCCAGCCCTAATTTTACAGATGAAGACACTGAAGCCAAAGAGATTAAGTGACTTACCCCAAATTTGTGGTAGGACCAGGCCAGGTCTCAGGTCTCCTGATTCTACATTCAGTCCTCTTATTAGTACATTTAAAGGGAAGAAAGGAAAGGAGGGGAGAGGAAGGAGGGAGGAAGGAAAGAAACTGCACTGTGGCCATTTCATAGGGACTAAAACAAAGAGCCGAAGTCCATAGCCAAGGGGGATGGGAAATACAGTGCATCGTAACACACTCCTAACCTGAGTTAAGGCAACATGTTGAAAGGGAATGAGTGAGAATGCAATCCTCATCTTTCTCAGCTGAGAGCTCAGTCTCCGGGAAGTTAGTTCCCACCTCATAGATCCAGGATGCCATTGTTTGCAGTTGGGATCACAGATTTTCCTACATAAGCCTGTTTCATCCTTAACCTGTAGCTAGGTGCTGGGATCTAAGAAAAAACAGCCAAAGTCTGAGTCCTTGCTTTTGTATTATTTCTCAATATTTTTACTTTCTTTCTAGTAGTAAAACTCCTTATTTTTTAGCTGGCACATGGCTGCCTAGAATAAAGATTTCATTTCCCCAGCTCTTTGTGGCTAAGAGTTGCCTCCATGACTAAGTTCTGATAAAGGCATGTAAGCAGAGGGATCAGGTGCAGCTTTGGGAAGTCAACTCAAAGCAATGGTTCTATATCTGAGGAGATTTTGCTCCCCCACCCCCCAACCTAGGGAACATCTGGCAACATTTTTGATGGTCATATCTGGGAAGGAGGAAGTTACACTGGTACTTAGTGGGTGGAGGCTAAGAATACTGCTAAACATCTTACAATGTGCAGGACAGCCCCCAATGACAGTGAATTATCTGGTCCAAAATGCCCAAGTACCAAGACTGAGAAACCCTGCCTTAAAGGGAGGGACATGCTCATCTTGCTCCTTCCTCCACACAACTGGCTGGAGTCTGAACTGGCAACTTTGACCACAAGCTGGAAGTCACACGTTGACGATGGTGAAGCAACAAGATAGGAGTCTGGTATGTTGATGCTCCTGAAGCTGCCCTATTAGCTGCTTTATCAGATGACTCACCTCCAGATTTTGTCACCTAAAACAGAATAAGGTTGTAGTTTGAGTTTTCTGTCACTTACAGCTAAATCTGATACAACGTCCTCCCTCTTGTCTCTCCTCCATTCCCTCCAATTTCAGTGAGTGTCGACCCACCCATTTCCGGCTCCTGGTCTTTGTATTCCTTTGTGCTCACAGGTTTCACCTCCAGACTTACTGAAGAGCTATATCCACCACTTCTCACTTTGATCTACTTTAAATTCTGGTATTTGCTCCAAGATCCACTTTATTGCAGTTCTGAGCCTATCAGGTTCTGCTCCTTGCAGAGTTCTAGCCAATCAGGCTCTCACCAGTCCTAAGACTATGCTATGTCAGCTGGGTTCTAGACATTTCTTTGTAACTCAGGTTGCAATGTGGAGCCATGTTCTCCCAAACTAGGTGCTGTCTCTGGTGCCTAGTGTACAGCATGAGTGCCAGCTAGGCAGAGTGGAGACTTCATCAATGGGAGTGGACCCTGGGCCTTACAGGTGCTACCAGCTGGGTATCAACCCTGGTCATACTGCCGCTGAAGAATCAGTCCGTTCACCCAAACATCCAAGTACTCTTTCAGCACCTGCATGAGTCATACTCAAGGGTCTAGCATGGAAACTGCTAGAATACCCTCTAGATCTTTCCATTTGTCATTACTGTTTACCACAGGCTTAAAAATGACAACTACTTGGCTACCAAGTAGGATTTCCCAGTGAAACAGAGGGGAAGGGCTGGCCCTGTCTTTATGCCTCTTCAGTGTTTCTGGTGGAGGACTTGATATTAACTAGGTCTTTCCTTTCTGGGGTTTCAAAGTCTGCTACTGGCAAGCTGAGTAAAAAGTCACAGTGAACCCACCACTATACAAATGACTTCACAGTTACTCAATCACACTATCAGGGATATAAAAATAAATCATTTGTATTCAAGGAAAGATACTCCAGAACAAGAAGGGGAATTTCAGCCAGCATATTTGCTACTGCTTGAGACTGTCAACTTGACATCTTGAAGATATAATGAAGTGCATATGATGGATCACTTCAAGGGGGAAGTGAGCAAGAACCAAAGACCAGTAAAACAAAGAGCATCCCTGCTGGCCTCCTTCAGATGGACCCTTTCAGACACTGTGCATCGGTCTGCTCAGCCTCTACCATTTTCCGGTCTATCTTCCTCACACCACCCAGTCTGTGCCCCAACCCCTGCCCGTTATGCTAGTGTGTAAGTTGGCCCTAGGTTCCACAATCCCTTCCAAATGCATCCTTCCTCCCTAATTACTCCTCTCAGGATGTGACCGCTCTCTCCCTGGAAGTCTCATACTGTTGTACCTATCTCACTTGGAAACGTTTACCTTGCATCACAGTTGGGTAGCTATCACATTTCTATTAGGCTGTAAGCCAGACACATGGCTTTTTTTTCTTTGTACATCAACTAGATCCTCAATCACTCCTTACTGAAGAGATGAAGTCATAGGAAAACACCAAGTATAAACTCATTGGGATGAGATGAAACAGTCTCCCTAACCATCAGCCATTTTAGTTAGCCTGTGCACTGTCTTCTAAACTTATCCTTCTACAGCACATCCGCATTCCTGCCAAAACAAACTAGGACCTCTCCCCACTGCCTACTGCATTAAATCCACTTTCTTCATCGTGAACCAAGCTCTGCCACATCTGGCCTCAGTCTTTCCTGCCCACCTTATCTTCCTCATCTCCAACTGTACTACCATAAGGACCCATCTGTCCCTCTTTTCTATCTTACTAAATTTCTTCATCCTGGAAATTTTCCTTTTCTTTCCCCTATTCCCACATTGCCATTTAGTATAGTTTAGTTATTGGATTGGCCAAAACTTGGTGTTAAGATTTTTTTTAGGATGAAAATGCCCATCATTTAAGTATGGTGAGTAGATTTTTGTCTGACAAGAGATGAGTCTTTGTGGTCCTTTAGGGGTGCACTGCACCTTTGTTTTGGGAAACTATGGACTGGAGGTGGATGAAAATAAGAATCCCCCTAAGGTTCTTGGGAGAGAACTGTGAGAAAATCAAGAAGCTGAAGGTAGATGTTTTCAGTCTGAGAAACTGAGGGATCTGCCTGGTAGCAGACATGATGTCTGTAGTCAAGTAGGAGTGGGGTACGGAGGTGGAGAATGTTTCTCGGGTTGCGACAAATTTAACTCACACTGTACCTGAATTTTGGTTTATTCCTGCAAGATGTTGAATTTCTTTATTGAGAGTTGCTTGCTAAGAACACCAATAAGTTGGTACATACTTATCATGTGCCAGCACTAAGATAGAATTTTACAAAGATTAACTCCTATAATCCTCACTACTTCAGGATTTTTCATATGAGGAAGAGAAGGCTCTGAGGATTTAAGAATTATGTCTTGCAAATAAGAGGTAGAGCCAAGATGTGAACATCAGGAATTGGACTCCACGGCCTATGCTCCTGACCTCTGCTACTAGAGTCTTTTTTTAATATTTATTTTTTAAAGAATTTATTTACTTATTTTTAGAAAGAGGAGAAAAGAGGGAGAAAGAGTAAGAGAAACATCATGACATCAACTGATCACACACCCTGACCAACGACTGAACCCACAACCCAGGCACGTGCCCTGACAGGGAATCGAACCAGGAACCTTTCACTTCGCAGGACAATGCCCAACCCAGTCACCCCAGTAGGGCTCTTTGTTTTGCTTTGTTTTTTAAATCTCATCCTTTTAAAATTTCATTTTGGGCTATGTTTTATAATCAGCATGATTATTACGTACTTATTATTTGCAAGTACAAACTCAAAAATATTTTATCTGTAATGTTGTGCAATCACATTTTGCCACTTTTTCATAGCTTGCATTATTTGCTTATTGCTTCATATTCATAGGTCACATTTCCCCAATGGGATTCGAAGTCTCCTTGAATTGTGTCTTAAACTTCCAGTCTGTCTCCCACAATAGACCCAACTGTATCATCCTTAAATACTCACTGAATTGTATTAGACTGGTGCTCCAACTACCTTCTCCCTTTGAAGCAAAGCTAGTAAAAATATACAACAATATTGTAGATTTCTTGTTTTAGGGAAGGCTGAAGCTGCTTCCACGCACTGCAAATAGAAAAACATCATAACTTAATTCTGCTGTACAAACATGAAAAATGTTATTGCAGACTCTCAGAAGTATACAATGGACTCGAACTTTAAAACACCAAGATGTAGTAGTATTTAATTTAGGGTTTTGCTGTCCAGGGAACTCAGATTGCAGCTGGGCACAGATCAGCCTGTTCATAGGTGGTTATAGTCCATGCTTTGGCTCCCTCTGTTGGCAGGAAAGAAGTGGTCAATTTTTAACTTGCAGGAATGCTTGATTCCGGTTGCATAATGGCTGCTGTTTCACTGTATTTACTGTATGTATTGCCTGAGAATATTTAGCTCTCAGATTTGGCAAAGGGGAAGACAAAACCTACTGGATTTTTCCCCTCAGATGCCAACTAAGTACACATTTTCATTCCTTTTACAGGTTAACACTGTTGCTTCAGAAGCCAGACTCACTATAACCCACTTGTTGTCAGAGAAAACACGCAGCCCTTGTTCTGCTGGAGCTTTCCCAGTCTTCTAACTGTAGGGTGTGAAAAGCACAACCCTGATTACTCATAGGGTTGGTCCCATAACGCTGTTTTTCCCACATAGTCTGCTAACCCTGTATTTTGCTAATGTTTTCCGTGACACGAGGGGTGTGGTCTCAACCAATGATAGGAATCACGGATCTAAAAATTCTGTTTGATTCATTAATTGGAATTAAGGACATACATACCTTTCCTTAACACAAGGTTTCTTTCCCAATTCCCCTTCCAGAAACTTTTATGTGCTTAAATCTTTACTTACTCACGTCAATGACTCATCATTGGAGAGTGGCTCCAACACCTCCAGGCCAAATTCCTCTGTACATATTCCTACAGGAATCTCCCCCTGCCCCCTTCTGCCTTGTGCAATTCCAAAGATCACTGAAGACTCTTAGATGACACCAGTGCTTGACACATTACAGAGTTCAATAAAAATTTGTTTAAATAATTAAAGTCATATTGTTTTAATGGTCAGTTTTGTGCATGTGAGATTTACTCCATGCACCTGAAGGTACGCGTTTTATTTTGTTAATCTTAAAGCATAATAATGCTACACATAAAATGCATGTTGTCAAGGAACTGTATTTGTATTAAGGTGGAATGAAACAGGCCTTGCCACTGGCAGAGGCAGGACCTGGCAGAAATCAGGTCCTTGCCACTTACTGTTTGGAGAGGCAACCCACCAAGGACCCTTCCCATCCTTGCACATTCTTGCAGTGAGCAACCTTGAGGGAGGAGGGAATAAAGAGCGGGCTTGCTTACTGCTTGCTGTAAAATAGTGGGTTCCCCAAGCTTAGCATTTCTCTCCTGTAATGCAACCCATTTTGTGTGCAAGCATACATCTGAGCCCATCTGCTTGGCTTCTGTGAGAACTAGGGTTCAGAGAACCTACACAAACATGTTGACAGGCGGGCTACTGCTTTTGCTTCAACTCTTTCATCTCTGATCCAACAGTCTTGTGTTCTGTCAGCATCCAAGAAATTGTGGCAAGCCGACACATTAGCCTGAAAGGAGGGTGAAATCTGAGATTCTTCACAGTTCTTGACACTAGCTAGTCCGTACACAGCATATTTAACCTCTTTCGGTGGAGATTTCTCTTCTTTCTAAAGGGTACAACAGTATCTGTTGATAGTATTGTTGTGGGGTTAAATAAAGAATGTAAAAATACCTATGGCAGTAGGATCTTCCTGGAAATTCCCCTTTTTTTCTTTACAACACTGACTGAGACTGGCTGATGATGCTACACAGGGAGGAACACCGTGGACCACACAGCAGGCTGTGGCTGATCCCGTTTCGGAGCAGAAGTGGGTAATGGACCAGGTGGCAGAATGCGCACAGCGACAGCCCCGCAATATCTACCCAGTTGGGCTGATTGGAGCTGGAGACCAGGGGTTTTGTCTTGCTGCAGTGGTTGCATAGCAACCACACTGTTTTAACATGGGTTATCGATTTCTAGTGGCTTCGGGTTTTACTGATGGGGATTACTGGGGCACTGAGGAGGTCCCTCGCACCCCCACACCAGAAATAACTCCCCTGATTCGTGAAGACCGTTCTGGCTCCACCACTCGCCACCCCCGGGAAACACCACGGCCGCCCGCGCCCGCACACGCATGCTCCCGGCGCCCACACCAGAGCAGTCAGCTTCACGGGTGCCGCCCACGCAGCCGCGTGCTCCGGAAGCGCGGGCTCCGGGCGGCTGCGCGGCGCCCACGGGGGCCACTCTCGGGCTTGGATGAGTTTTCAGAGGATGCTGCGACAGGGGGCGCGTCGTCCCCCTCAGTCCACCAGAGCCCGGATGCCTCAGAAATTCGGCTCTGGGTCTGTGGGGAGCGAAATGCAACCCAAACCCCTTTTACCGAGCCCTGCGCAAATACTCGCAAGCACGCACACAGACGTCTCCTCCGCCCGCGCTCGTAGCTGCGGGCCTTGGCCGCGGACAGCCAGGGAAGAGCCGGGGACCCGCGCGGGGCCGCCGCTAGGGATCGTCCGCTAAAAGGTGCGACGTAAGTCCCCGGCGTTACCCGCCCGGCTCAACGGCGCAACGGCCGCGTGGGAGCTGCGTCGGCCGCGGCCTGAGACCCGGTAGGCGGGGCGCTCAGGCAGGAAGGGAGCCCGAGGGGAAAAGCGCGGACGTGATTTGTCCTGCGCGGCCAGGTACGGCGGCTCGGGCGGCCCAGAGTCTAGGCTGCGGCTGCCCTCAGATCAACCAGTCGGGACTCGGCGGGCTAGCGGCGCCGTTTCGTTCGCGGGGCTCGCCGACCTCTTTGAGAGGCGGTCGCCAGGGAAGGATGGGTGCCTGCGGCCCACGTTTTGGTGGCGGCTGCTCTAGCGGGCGGTGGCCTGGCCTCCGCGACTTGGGCGGCCGAAGTGGCGTTTGGAAGGGCGCGGAGTCGTCGCCTCTGGCTTAATGTAGCAGATGCGCGAAAACTCCAACAGGTGGCTCCGTGGCGCAATGGATAGCGCATTGGACTTCTAGAGGTTGAAGGCATTCAAAGGTTCCGGGTTCGAGTCCCGGCGGAGTCGTAGCCTTTTCCCCAGCGTTATCATCTTTTTCTTCTCCTTTTCCTAAACCGTTTAAATCTCTATTTATTTAGACATCTACCTCCCCACCCCCATTCACCACCACTGCATTCGGCTTTTGCAGCACTTTTACTTGTAGTTAATCGCGCGGGCCCCGCAGCACCCTGGCTGCCCGGAGTTGACGTCTCCGGGCCTGCGTATAGCCGACTCAGAATGCGCTCCAGGAACTGGGAACAGCGGCCCTGGGCGGTGGTGGAGCGAGGCCTCGCGCTTCGGCCTTAAGGGAGGGCGCCGGGGAGGCCCGGGTCCCTGGCGTTCTGGGAGAGCCACTCCCAGGCCCCAGGGTTGATACTCCCTGACCTACTGTAGCAGCTCTGGAAGGACGAAGGAGGACGGGGAAATGAGTCTGCTCCCAGTGCTACTCTGTACGGACTGACTGCCCCTTCCGCCCTTCTAGAAGGCTTCACAGTGATTACTTACGGAATCCCCTGTGGGGTCCTCTCGGAAATGCAGCTTTCTGGGCGTCACTCCCGGACTGTAATTCAGTCAATTAAAGGCGGGGCTAAGGAATCTGGTAAGATTCTGATAAGAATGCCCGCTCCCCTCCCCAGGACTCCAGTGCAGAGGTCGGAGGTCCGCTGTGCCTGTCAGCTCTACCAGGCAGAGATTGCTATCTGTACTTGGTCTGACAACTCAGAGCTTTGCACAAGATTAGGATTTCACCTCACTGAATGCGAATTCATTAATGAATGAGTGGAATTTAGAAAATTCATTGTAACTCAATTTAAGGCAAAATACAAACCCCAAAATTGTCAAAAAAAGGTACAGGAAAAAATAAACATCCTTGTTGTTCCTATATCCCAGCCTTGCAATTCCCTTTATAAGCCTTAGTGGAAATAGTTTATTGGAAATATTTACAGATTTTATGCACATCAGCAATTTTATATCTATTGTCTCACTGTGTATTTACTGATGTCAGGGACGTAGGTGGTACACAATTGGTAGTATATTATACTTGTTCTTTCACTTATTAGATAGGTAGAGCTACCTTGTTCCATTGTATCACAGCTCCCAATTGTTTAGCATTTAGGTATCTAGTATTTTCCTGTTACAAACAATGCTTCAGTGAACATCCTTGTTTTTACATTATTGTACACAAGTGCAAGTATATTCCTAGAAGTCAAATTGCTGGGTCAAATATTTGTGCATTCTTTGATAGGTATTGCCAAATTGCTCTCAGAGATTGTACCATTTTTTCTCAACAGCAATGTGTAAGAGTGCCCATTTCCCCACAGCCCAAATGTTATCCAGCAGGTGAAAAAAGATTTTTAGTTGTAGTTTCAGTTCATGTCTTTTATTATGAATGAAACTGAGCATCTTTATATCCATAGAATAACTCGTATTTCTTTTTTTGTGATATATTTAAAAATTCATTTCAGTCTTTTTTTTTAATAAAGATTTTATGTATTTATTTTTAGAGAGGGAAAGGGAGGAGAACGAGAGAGAAACGTCAATATGATGACTCTCGCTCACCCTCAACCGGGACCTGGCCCCACAGTGGGGAATCAAACTGGTGGGTACCCTTTGGTTAGCAGGCTGGTACTCAATCTACTGAGCCACACCAGCCAAGGCTCATCTCAGTCTCTTAATTTTTTTTTTTATTGTATGGATTTTAGAGACAAAAGCACCAATTTGTTGTTCCAATTACTTACACATTCATTGGTTGATTCTTGTATGTGTCTCTTACTGGGGATCAAACCTGCAACCTCACCATCAGGGTGATGCTCTAAGCCTGCTGAGCCATTTGGCTAGGGCTCTTTTTTGTGATTTACCTGCTGTGATTTTTCTTGAGTTTTGCTATTGCATCATTGGTCATTTTCTTATTGATTTGTAGTTCTTTACATGTTAAGGAAATCAGCCCTTTGTGATTATGTCGTAATCATTTTTTCCAGGTTATTTGTCTTTTGATTTTGTTTACGGTATTTTATATTTTGTCTTACAGAAATTCATGTATTTGGATTAATCATTCTTTTCTTTTATGGCTTGTAGGTGTGGGGTTATACTGCCTTCAGATTATTAAATAATTTGATCATGTTTTATTCTGGTGTTTTTACAGTTTTACTTTTATATGTAAATCTTTACTTCATCTGGAACGTATTTTTTTTAATAAGGAGGGAGGTAGGAGTTTCATCCAAGAAGCGCTGATAATGATTGCTCCTCCTTTCCTGCACTAATTTGAAATGCCCCCTTTATTATTTTCTAAATTCCTGTATGCATTTGGGTTTCTGGATCTTCTCTTTTATTCCATTGATCTGCCTGTTTTAATTCTGATTGGCCAGAATTGTGCTACTTTAATAATACAGTAGGGCCAGTCCTCCCTCATAACTTTTTTTAAAGACTTTTTTTACCATCTATTCTTGAGTGATTATTTTCCCCACATAATGGTAATAATTAACACTTATTTAGTATTTGTTATATACCAGGTACTATTCTGAGTGCTTTATGCATTAAAATGCATTTAATCTTCCTGACAGCCCTGCCAGGGCGATATTGGTATCCCCTTTCATGGAAAAGGCATGTGAGACTCAGTTACGTAACTTATCTAAGGGTACACAGTGAATAATGGACAGTGTACCAGGAGGGGAACCCAGGAAGCCTGGGTCTGTGGGTGAAGTCATAAATCTGTATTGTCTTTCCGTATGAGCTTTAGTTAAAGATAGTCTGGCTCTAATTTCTAATCTTGGGAGATATTTATGTTAGAGTCATGTTATTTATTCATTAATATAGGGAGAATTGAACTAATTATGATGTTGAGTCTTCCTATTTAAAAGTAGCAGGGAATTTTTTTTTTTTTTAAGAATACCTATGTCTTTTCATTTGTTCAGCACTTCTGTGCTCTTAGGAGAGTGTCAGAGTTTTCTTTATATATCTTGAGTTTTTAAAACTATTACTGGATAGTTTTTTTGTTGTTGTTTTTGTTGGGATCTTCCCTTATATTTTCTAACTGATTATGGTTCTGCATATTAAGGCTTTTGTTATTTTAAATAATTTAATATCTAGCCACCTTATTGAATTATTTTACTACTTAAAATAGTTTTTCAGTTCAAAACCACAGTGAGATACCACTTCACACACATTAGGATGGCTGAAATAAAAAAGATGGACATAAATAATTGTTGGCAAGGATGTAGAAAAATTAGAACCCAATACATTGCCAGTACGGATGCAAAATGGTGAGTTGCTGTAGAAAACTGTTTGGCGATTCCTCAAAAAGTTAAAAATAAAATTACTGTGTGACCCAGCAGTTTCACTCATAGATATTATATATACCCAAAAGAATGCAAAACATGTCCACACAAAACATGTACATCATTGTTCACGGTAGCATTATTCTTAATAGTCAGAAAGTATAAACAACTCAAATGTCTGTTAACTGATGAACGCATAAATGAAATAGCTACATCCATATAATGGAATGTTATTATGTTATTTGGCAATAAAATAACAATGAAGTACTGATTCATGTTGCAATATGCATAAACTTGGAAAACATTATTCCAGTGAGCTTGTGAAAGGAGCCAGTCACAATGAGACTACATATTGTATGATTCCATTTATAGTTGACCCTTGAGCAATGCAGGAGTTAGGGGTGCAAACCTCCCCTGGCTATACACACCTACAGTTGAAACTCCATATATAATTTTTGACTTCCCCAAAACTTAAGTTGTCCCTCAGTATCTGTGGAGGATTGGTTTCAGGACACCTAGCAGATACGAAAATCCACAGATACTCAACTCTCCCATATAAAATGGCGTAGATCACTCTGGCTCGTGTGGCTCAGTGGATCGAGTGCCGGACTACAAATCGAATTGCTGGTTCTATTCCCAGTCAGGGCACATGACTGGGTTGCAGGCCAGGTCCCTTTTGCACACTGATGTTTCTCTTCTTCACTGTCTCCCTCCCTTCTCCTCTCTCTAGAAATGAATAAATAAAATCTTTTAAAAAATTGCATAGATCAGTGTATGCAGTCAGCCGTTCATATTCACAGACTTCCAGCCATGAATTGAAACAGTCCAAGAATTTATTGAAAAAAAAAATGCATCTAAGTGGACCTGTGCAGTTCAAACATGAGTTGGTCAAGGGTCAACTGTATATTAGATAACCAAAATGCAGAAAATACGTCAGTGGTTGTCAGGTGCTGGGATGTGAAGTCACTACTAATGGGTGTGGGGTTTTTCTAGGGGGGGTGATGAAAATATTCTGGAATTAGTGGTAGTAATTGTACAACTCGTAATATATAAAAACCTACTAAACTGTACACTTAATTTTTTATTTTTAAAAAGTTTTACTTTATTTTTAGAGAGGAGAAGTGGTGGGGATAAAGAGAGGGGGAGAATCATCAGTGTGTGGTTGCCTTTCAAGTGCCCCCCATTAGGGACCCAGCCAGCAACCAGGCATGTGCCCTAATGGGAATCAAACAGGCAACCCTTTGGTTTATAGGCTGGCACCCAATCCACTGAGTCACACCAGCAAGGACTGAACTGTATGCTTTTTAAAGGGGTGATTGTATGGTATGTGACTTACATCTCAATTTTAAAAAAGGAAAAATAGTTTTTCATTTGACTAAGTTGCATTTACTGTAAATATGTTTTCAAAGGAGACCAAATGATATTTTTACCTTCTTCTTTCTAATTTTTATGTCTCCTGTTCTTACTCTTGTAATAGTATCAGCTGGTATATCTAGAAAATGTTAAGTAATTTTTCATGGAAATGGTGATAGTGGGCTGACTTTTCCTGTTCCTGACCATTCTGGGAATGCTTCTCCACTAAGCTTCTGGGTGTACACATGCACATATTTTTATCCCCTTAAGAGAATACCTATCCCTGTTTGTCAGTAATCTATGGAGATTTTTCTCCTTTGGTCTATTATTATTGTACAATGTATGCATTTTTCTTTTTTACATTCCTGAAACAAATCCCACTTGGTTGTGGTATATATCTATTTTAATCCTAATATTTTGTAATTTTGCATATGTAGAAAGACTGACATTTAATTATCTACCATAATGCAGCATTGTTTAGAACGGTCCCAAACTGGAAATAACCTAGATGTCTGTTAATAATGATCTGTTTGAAGAAGGTGTGGTAGTCATATAATTGAGTACAATGCAGACCTTTGAAAAATGAGGAAGATTGATGCCTTGGCTGGTGTGGGTTGGTGGATTGAGCACCGGCCTGTGAACCGAAAGGTTGTTGGTTCTATTCTGGGTTGGAACACATGCTAGGGTGCAGGCCAAGTCCCCAGATGGTTCCAGTGTGAGAGGCACCTGATCAATGTATTTCTTCCTCTCTTTTTCTCTCTCTTCCCCTCTCTAAAAATAAATAAATAAAATCTTAAAAAAATAAAAAGTGAAGAAGATCTATATATCCTGCAATGGAAAGTGTCCAAGGTTAATGAAAAATCTGATATGTAAATGAGTATATTCAATATGATTCCACTTGTGTTAAATAATACAAATAATAATAGTGATAACATGTATTACTATGAGTGTGCACAGAAATATCCAGAAGCATATATAGATAACAGTGCTGGGGCAAGAGGGGCAGTAGTAATGTTTGAGTCTTTTTCGTAATACACCTACCTTTTTCATAATAAGCCTACCTTATCCTTGTAATAAAAAGTTAATTTTAAAAAGGTAAAGGTAAATACCTGGATAAAAAGGTACAGGTTAAACACCCTAATGCTAATGAGGAAGGGGAAAAAAGTATTTTGTGCCTATTCTTAGATCACTTGCACACGATAGCCCTGATAGTGCTTATCCATTAAATATTTTCTAACTTGATTTAACATTTATTGACTCCTTACATTCTACTATATGCTAGATCTCAGCCATGAGTACACCTTTTAGTAGCTCTTTGTGCTAAGAGTGGAGAAGAATGTGAACAAGATTTACAGAATGATCCCAGCAGGTATTGTGTCCTGAAGGTCATATACACCATGTTAAGGAATGTGGACTTCACCCTAAAGGCAATGGAAAACCACTTTGTAGCTTTTAGGCGGGAAGCAGAGTGTGTATGTGTATCTTGTATCATCCCTCTGGCTGCTGTGTGGATCCTTGCCGTGTGGAATAG
Source organism: Tonatia bakeri (assembly GCA_004024845.1). Classification (NCBI taxonomy): domain Eukaryota; kingdom Metazoa; phylum Chordata; class Mammalia; order Chiroptera; family Phyllostomidae; genus Tonatia; species Tonatia bakeri. Next base: position 66,495 of record PVIA01003843.1, read on the forward strand.
GCAAGGAATGAGGAATACCAGCTCAGGGCAGCTGGAGTCACCTAGGTAAGAGAATGACGAGGGCTGGAACTGGGAGGTGTTTGAGGAGACATGTAAGTGTACACATTGGAGACATATCAAGGGAGGCTGGACTGGTGGGACTTAATTGCTGAACTAAGGGATATATATATGTAGGAGGGGGACAGAATAGCCAGAAAAGCCTCCCATTTCTAATTAGGGCAGATGGGTGGATGCTAAAATAGTCACGGAGGCAGTGAAGACGTGGGTTTGAGGGAAAACTGAGTACAAGTACAGATTTGCCTGTGTTGTTTGAGGTCTCCGTGGAACATCCTGGAGATGTAAGTGGCAGTTGGAAATGCCATGCCAACCACAGAGGAAGCTCTCAATAAATTTATTGAATGAAAGAACTAAAGGAAGGTAGGTATGTGGAAAGAGGGGAGGAACAGAAGGTCTGGAGCTAAAGAGACTGATCTAGGCTTGAGACTTAAAATTCATTATCCTGCTAAGGCACTTAAGACTCTGGACACAGATGAGATCATGCAGGGAGAGTGTGGAGTGAGAAGAGATGACAGTTGAGGACAAGCCCAGAGCAGAGGCATTTGAAGGACAGGCAAAGAATGAGGTCTTCAAAGACACCAAGAGTGCAGCCAAAGAGGTAAGACCACCACCAGGAGAGCGTTACCATTACTGATGCAGCAGGTTTCCTGTAGAGAAGGGACTCAAGAGGAAGAGGGAAGCAGCTCACATTTTTCTAAACACTTGCTTTATGCCAACAACTTTAACATTTGCCATTTAATTATCTCCCAGATCCTAAGTACAAATTACCCTCATTTTACAGATGAGAAAATTATGGTTCAAAGATGTTATGGGAATAAGGTGAAAGGATTAGTTGAGGAATGATGGAAAAATGCCTGCTTTTCTGAGGCAAGTAGGGAGGGCAGAGAGAAAAGCATGAAGGTGAAGGGAAAATCGGAGGCGCTCATTTGAGGACCTACTTTCTTTGTGCTCTCTTTACAGCTCTGCTGCACACACCCAGGAGTCCAGGAAGGTATTGACAAAGTGGGAGCTGCTACAAAGGGTGGAGACATTTCATTTTATTGCCACTTGTGGCCAGTACAGACTCAAGACCAGGGGCCAGGAGTGGTTTCATTTCCACTTCCTGCTGATCTGGGACTTTCTAGATCCCATCAGGAGGCACTGAGTGGCACCTCAGAGATGTTGGCCTTGATTACTGGCCACTTCACCTGTAGCAGCCTGTGCCCAGTTCCCTGAGGTTCCTGGGTCAAGCTTTTGCCACTTCCACCCCCATCCTACACCCAATGTCCCCATAGTTCTTGTGTATCAAATGCCTTTGGTTCATGCACTGTGCAGTCAGGAATATCCAGGCTTTTGTTTCTGGTTTTTTATTCTCCAGCTTTTGGTACCAAAGAGGCTATGCTGAGTTAGGTAGTGGGTGCTGCCCAGAACATGTGTTTCAATAAAAGCAAGAAAATATACATAGTATATGTATATACATGGTGTGTGTGTATATATATATCTATATCTGTGTATCTTCATTCACCTTCAACTTGATACCTGTTTTTTGAGTACTGGCTTTGTGCAAGGAATGATATTGGAAGGAAAAACTGAAATCAATTCCATTTTCTTAGAGTTCATCCTGGTGAGGGACAGACAGCCATGGATTGGTGAGTCCATTAGGGTTGGCTCTGGCTTTGAGTGACAGGAAACTCAAAACAGCAGTGGATTTGGCTAAAGAGAGGTTTCTTTTCTCTCATGTGCAAGTCCAGGGAATGACAGCTACTTGATCATGAGGATCCAGGCTCCTTCTCATTGTTTCTTCCTTAAGAATGCAGCCCCCACATCACGTTCCAAGATTGCTTCTGCCGTCAGGTCAACACGCAAGTTAGTGGGGACAAGATAAAGGGACAGAGCACTACTATTAACTCACTCTTTGAAGGGCACTTTCACCCGCATCAGATGAAAGGGTGGGAGTCACAGCTGGACAGAGGGCCACAGTCTCAGCTAAAAATCATGTGTTCTATAACTGTAAAGGGACAAGTTCAGCAGTTTCTGCTGGTGACGCTGAAAAAGGTGTGCAGATAGCTATAGGGCAAGGCCAAAATAAGAGACAGAAAGCATACTTACTATCTCTCTGACCTTGGCCAGGTCACTTAACCTGTCTGTGCCTATTTCTTCACTTACAAAACCAGGATAATTAGCAGCACCCACCTCACAGTTTACCTAAATTGTGTAATGGGACGAGTTTTACATTTGTCAGTCAGATGCTTGGGGAATTGGTTACCTAAAAAGCATTTTTTGTTTTAAGCCTTACTGAAAACTTTCAATAAAATGTTAACTGTTATTTGAAAAATAGTTGTCTGCCACGTCCTCTTCCAACCATGTTGTCTGACAAGGTCCAGGATGTGGAAAGAAGGAATTCAAGGAATCCATCTTTCTGGAAGAGAACGTGGCATACAAAAGAAGGGTGGTAATTTTCCTGGGATTGCTCTTAATAACTCCTTGATATTATTCATGGTCTTGCTTTGTGTCCTGATTTCACATAAGAATAGGCCATGAGGAAAGAGAGGCTAGAAGCCAGTCAATGATTGATTTTGAGGGAAATTCTGAAGGGACAACTAGTTCTCCCCAGACTATTGAATCATGCCCAAATTGTGTAAACAAGGTGTTTATAAACCTGAGTAAGAAATTATCCTTGATTGTTCCCATAAAAGAATTCATGAATCAGTCATAACAGGCTGAGTTGTTGGTAGATTTTCCCACGCCTGTTCCTTACCTACAGATACAAAGGGCCTTCCAAGAAAACAAGACAAAACTATATAGACCCCTACCCACAGCCCAGGGATACTCCTGGGTAGCATATTGGATTAATGGCAAATTATGGTATCCCCAAAGAGGAGCTAATAGTCTCCAGAGGGTTCCAGATCCCCCATTGCCTTATACAGGGGCATATAATGAGGATGGCATTAGAATGGTCAATAAGGTTGCAGTCCAAGTGCCTTACTTATAATAGTCTAAATTTCATGGAAAGGTTGGCTCGAAGCAGACCTCCCTGGTGTTTTTTTACTAAGGAACAAAACAGGTCACTACTCCACCAGCTTGTCAAAGAATTTTGCCCACATTTCCCCCCTATCATGCAGCAGCTTCAAAAAAGAACTCTCTAAATTATCCAAATAGAAATAGAGTAAGACATGAGAAAGTCAAGAATGGCCTGTACCTAATATTTAATAAAATTGTCTATCACCTTTTAAGTCAAAAGGTTTACTGTGGCTACATTTCCTCTCTCTCTCTCCTTACATGTTTGTTTTGGTGATCAAAAGGTGGTGGCATTGTTAGATATCTATATTTTAGGTTTATTGATTCACCTAATTCCAATGAAGTTGTATACAATAATTTTTTGACCAGAGAATAAAATCCCCTCTAATGAAATAGCCCCTGAATGTCTAAAAGTTGTTGAAGTAACAGCCCCTCCTTTACCTTGAATAAGAATATATATCAATTAGACAGGCAAAGAAATAAGAGAAGCTGGTTAGCTATTATAAACCAAACATGTAGAAACAATTACCAGAGACCTCTATCCAATCGAGCGTATCCTTTTGCCCCATGACAAATTCTGAGAACTTTAATAAACAATAAGACATTCAAACTCTGTACATACAGCTATTTCTAATTGTTTGCACTTAATAGGTTACTACATTAGCATGACCAGATATTTGGGTAAAAAACTTCCTGCTTCACCTAATCGCAAATGTTAATCACTGCCAAAAATGAAAATATAAAAATCTGTTTGTACTTGCAATAAACGGAACAGAGCTTCACTGTCCTCTGAGTCGTGTTGTCGTCTGTTACCCATCGCCGACGCCTTACCCACCTTCAGGAGACCCTTGACGCAGCTGCGCGGCCGGACCGCAGCAGTTGTCATTGCTTTAAAGTTTGAATTATGTTTTTCATGAGCTTGTTTTCTTCCAATTTGCTCATTCGAAGAGTGGGATCCCTGAATTCACCCGAAAACCTTACTCAAGGTTTTCTTGAACTTTTCTATACAGGCTGTGTCCCCAACCCTCTTTTCCTTTTCTTAAAAACCTTGCCATTTATTCTCTGGACAGCCAAGTATTGCCTCTCACTTGACATCCTTGTTATGGGGAGGACCCAGGGGCATTTTGTCAGGTCTTAATATAAAATTTCTCTAAAGGTTATCTTATGGCACAACACTGACATGGAAGTAATTTTTGTGTTAGATGCTAGAAAGTTTGGGGCCCACCTGTATCAACTGTTAAAGCCTCACAGAACTGTTTTATTAACTTTCACCCTGGCTTCATCTAATTTCTTCCATCCTTACTTTCCTTTTCCTGATTTCCTCCCTTAAAAAACTAGCTGTGTCGTAGGCATTTTTAAATACAGTCTTAAAAACATTTTGAAATAAGACTTCTTTTAGAAATCCTTCAAGGTGTTAGGGTATTTTGAAGGCCCTTCTTTTTTCATCAGCTTTCACCCAAACATTCTGGGTAGTCTTCAATGCTTTTTAAGTCGTTTCGTACCATTCCTTTGGTTTCAGCTATAACTGTTATACTGATCCCAAGCAGGACTCTGTACCTTGTTTCCTGGACTGGAATGCACAGCGGACAAAAGGGCATTTCCCACCTACCATCTCCCACTACATACACACACCCCTACCTACATCTTTATTTAAAATACTGCTAATTACAATATTGTTATATCATTGATCACATTAAAGTTTTCTGAATATGTTAGCAAACTTTATAGTTTCTGAATGTCATTTAACTCAATTTTCTTTAAATAACTAAACACTGAAAACTTTACAAAAATGTCAATTAAATTTGTTTTACAAATTTAATTTGGAAAACTAAATTTTTCTCTCAAACCAACTTTTCCAAACAGAAATCCCTATAAATAAACAGGGCCAGTCTACATTAGTTTTTTGTGATGGAGTTAGTTTTCAAAAACACCTTTAGTCAATAAATAAAGGGGAGATGTAAAATACTGTGGTTTGCTTAGTGAATCTTAATTGCGAAATTTCTTCTTCTTTCGAAACTTCTTTCCTGCTGCATTTGCTACTTTTTCAGCCATGATCTCTGAGTACTTCCTTCGGTTATATCTAAAAATAAAAACCAAACCTTTAAGTTCTAAAGTATGACACAATGGACATTATCAGAAGTTTATGTAACATTTTGGGGAGGTAGTGCCCACTAATTTTAAATCTCAATTTTTTCTTCATTTTTACCATCTATTCATCATTACTATGCTAAGTTCCCACGTGCAGGGAGCCATGTCAGGAGCTGATGACAGGGGGGAGGGGGGAGTGTACCAGACAGCCAAAGCCCCTGCCCTCGTGAGGCTTCCAGTCTACTGAGGAAAAAACAACTGTAGAGGGAAGCTTCTGTACATTTTCAGTCACTAGAGACTCTTGTTCTAACATCCAGCTAGTATCAAGTGCTTTAAATATTTCTGTGAGTTAAAAATGTTACAACAGGACTGAGTAAAACAGAAATTTACACTTACCTGAAAACACATAATACACTTTTTAGAACCTCAAAAATATGTCACAGACCCACTGTTTTCGAAGTGTGGCCTGGGAATGAGACCCTCCCAGGGGTCCGTTAGGTAACACTACCCTACAAGAATACGACCACGCTGTTGGCCCTCTCACGCCCGCTGTCTCGCCAGTGTGCAGCAGGGCTTTACAGAGGCTACACGATGTGCAGTGTCACAGCACACTGACGCGGAAGCACATATGAGGCTCCAAGTTTAAGCTAGACATTAAAGAAATTTAATTATTTGTTTTGTTCATAAAAATGTTAATGTATAATGGGTTATTTTAAAATGAATAATGAATATTTTTAGTTTCTTCATTCTAATTTCTATTATGATAAATACTGATCAATGTAACCCACAAAAGTTCTCTAGGTTTTCAATAATTCTTCAAAGTTTAAAAGCATCTTCAGACCAAAGAATTGCTGCTATAGACTATATTTTTCCATTGGGCTTTAGAAACACAACAGCACAATTTATTGCGAAAAAAAAAAAATGCTGTAGTAGCTAAAGCTTCAACAAACGGGCTGTCAGTCAACAACTATGAAACGTTAAAAAACTCTCTAACACACGTACCTCCTCTGTTGATCACATCCACTGTGTTACTTAAGTCTGTTACCACATTACTAAAGCTGAGGATTAGCTAAAATTCTCTTTAAAGCAGAAGTTTAGACCGGCAGTCCTCAACTGGCACCAGGGACCAATTTCAGGATGGTCCAAGTGCATTACATTCAAGCTCACCTCCTGCCGTGCGGCCCAGCTCCTACCAGGCCACAGACCGATACTGGTCAGTGGCCCCAGGGATGGGAACCCCCGATTTAAACCCTTGAACTTTATAGCTTACTCAATCCCAAGAGCACGGTTTGCACAGACTTTCTAACAAATCTAAGGTTGGATTAAAAATGAAACAAAATAAAAAACCACATGTAACACAGAAAAGCATTTTCTTCTGTCCCAGGGCATTCCTCCTAATGAGTATCTGATGCATTAAATACACTTCGAGAAGTTCGCTGTCCCAAAGTGGTCAGAGAAAACCTCGAGCCAGTTGCAGAGGGGACTGATTAAAACTTTCCATGAACAGATGGGCTCGAAGAGTGTTTCACATATTTTGGCACATAAATTTAGGACAATATTCTCTTTAAGTAATGTAGTTTATCTTAATGTATTTAGGAAAATATTAACAAACTCACAGTAGCAATAAAGTCTCCTGCCTGCAATAAAGTAGGCAGTAGTACAGGCAACTGTACAAGACTGTGAAAGGGGAGTTCAGTGACTGAGGTATGAGAAATGATGACCTGATACGACAACCTCCAACCTGCGAGTCTGAGTTTCAGGCTACTACATTTCTAGTCCATTGCCTCAACTTCCTTATTCTAAGATTTTTTTAGTGTTTTAACACTTACCTAAGTGTTAACCATATGTTGTGGATAAAACTGACCTACATTTTGTAATCCTGATGAAGGCAATCTCACAAATCAGAGCAATGTAGATAGTGCTTATTTCTAAATGTTTGACCATTACCCAGACTCATTTAATAGCTTATATAACATTTTGAGCTAAATTTGTTTTCCATACCTACAATCTACATTATTTTTAGAATCCTTGATAAATATTTTTAGTTTTGCTATTAAACCAATCTGGAACTTTTAGCAGAGGTTTCTATATGACGTATACTTTTAAATCTCCTATAATATATATGTAGCTGCTCCAAGGACATTTCAACATACTCAGATTACTCCTGTCTTAAAATTGTTTTCTTTCCCATCATTCCCCTAAAACTCCTGCCAAAGTTACTGTAACTAAATCCCCAAGAAGTATTTATTTATTTCATTTGATCTCCCAGCAGCACTTCTTGTTAACCACTCTCACTGGCTTATCCTTGTTTAAAACATTCTCTTTCCTTGACTACTATGACATTGTGCTTTTCTGGTTTTCTCAATATCTCCTTGCTATTCTTTCCCAGTCTCCTCTGCAGGCTCATTCTCCTCTAGTCTGTCAAATATTTTTCAGCTTCTCCCTAAAGCAGTTGCTCTAAACTGGGAATGCTTATACTCTGCAAGGAACATTTGAAAATGTCTGAAGACATTTTTGATTGTCCTGAATGGGGATTGCTACTGGCATATGGCGGGGACAGAGGTCAAGGATGCTTCTAAACAGCCTACTATGCACATGAAAGTCTCCTCTTACAAGGATTTATCCCATCTGAAATGTAAGTAGTGCTGCTGTTGAGAAAGTGTGCTAAAGTATTTTAAAGTAATCTGAAATTTTAAAAGTTTATGCATATTCTAAAGGAAAGCATACATATTATAAAGCGAAACATAAACTCTTTTACCTTCTGAACTCAGAATCAGCCAGCAGTTCTTCCACAATAGTTTTCTTTCTTTGTTTCTTGGGAATTCGTGAATGGTAGAAGTCAGCAGGGTTGTCAACAATGGTTCCAATCTGTGAACAGGTGATTGAAATAGGTCATTCAATACCTGTGTGCCACATTGCTTTCCTATTTCAGAGTAGCTCTAAGAAAGCATATTTATTGAAAGGCATGAAAACTTAAGCATACATTATACCAATATTAAAGTATACCATAATACTAATTTTGCCATTTTTGAAAGCAAAAATAAATCACCTATTCAATCTATATTAGGTCCTAAGAACATTTCTTGATCAGTTTAAATCCAGATTTCCTTTGATAAAATTTGGTGCCAGACAGTACAGTAAATTATTGATGAATAGTGTAACTAGAGGGAAAAAGTAGGACAGATAAACTCTTGTTTTAGCTTCCCGATTTAATGAAATTGACACAAAAATTCTACTACACGCCTATTTGATCTCCTAGATTATAATAAATGTTGCCAGCTTAGAACCTCCTTATTGACCACTCTGCATTAGTACATACACTCAACCAAGTAAATTGCACTGAGTGTCTACTAGGTGCCAGGCACTGTCCTAGGTATAGGAAAACAAAGGTAATGATCCTTGGCAGTGAGTAGTCCACAGTCTTAAAAGGAAGATCCACAGACAAATAACCAAATAATTAAAACATAACACAGTGCCCTGGCTGGTATGGCTCAGTGGATTGAACACCAGCCTGTGAACCAAAGGGTCGCCAGTTTGACTCCTAGTCAGGGCACGTGCCTGGGTTGCAGGCCAGGTCCCCAGTTGGGGGTACACAAGAGGCAACCCCACATTGATGTTTCTCTCCCTCTCTTTCTCCCTCCCTTCCCCTGTCTGAAAATAAATAGTCTTTAAACAAAGAAACATAACACAGTATTATGCTGAACAAAACATTTCAGATGCTCTAAAAACTAAGTGTTCAATTCTAAGAGAGAGAAAGGTTTCACAAAAGATGACACGTTAGCTTGGGTTGGTATGAGTAAAATTCTACCAAGCATACATGGCAGGGCTGAGCACATGCAAAGTCAAGCGCCAACAACAGTCCGTGACAAAGCAGGGGTTGGTGACCCAGTTTGGGCGCAGACTGTGACTGTGAAGGGCCACATCAAGGGGTAAACACTCTACCCTATACGTCACAAAGAACTGCTGAAAGTACCACTGAATGACATGTGATACCATTTAACAGAGGTGTATCCTGGACTGACTGCCCCTGTGCCGCCCGTTTTAAAGAATAGATGCCTGGTTACATGTGGAGGATGGACTTAGAAGGGCGAGCGGACCTGAAGGCAAAGGACCATTACAATAACCCAAATGAGTGACAAAGCAGTCAAGAACAGAATGAACTTGAGGGCTCCCAGAGGATGACTCCACTGGACTTCATCTGAAAACACTTTGAAAACCAATTTTTAACTTATTTTCAGAATTTGCCTGGGGATACTCCTCTACCCTGAAAAAGAGTTGGTGCAAATGAGTCCTGCTTTTGTTGTCTATCTGTAAGAATCCTTGCTCTTAGGCTAGTACTAGTGATGGATGGAACAGCCATCTTACAGGTTCCCTAACTCTTAGAGAGCTGACCTACGAACCCAGTTACCATGTGCAACACTGTCTCTCTGTATGGAAAGTCATTACGAGCTGGTGGCTGCCTGAATTGGGGTCTGACCATTATTGTATTGCCTGAGCAGATATGCTGTGTAAATATTCATCTATTTTAAGAGTAAACGGAAAGATCACAGTACAGTGCTTCCTTCCCAAGCTAAAATCCACAGAACATCACCATCATTATTCCGCTTGCTTCATACCTGGAAGTACTTAGGGAAGCCATCCCTGTCGTTTTTCTTGTAAAACCTTTTTGGGTCCATGCCAGCTCTCATCTTCAGAGCTTTGAGATCATTTTTCAGTTCGTCTGTCAATTCTGGAGCTTTCATACCAAACCAGCCATCACCTGCTGTTTTTTGTCGCTCTTTCTGAAATTCAGATTTCAAAAACAAACAGAAAATTCTAACTTCAATAAACAGTGTATAAAGTATATCTATTTCCCCCCACAATTGTACATACAGAAAATTTCATTAATTTGTAACAAATAAAGTTACTTTACAGAATGTATTAGTCTTCAGATTCATCTTTCGTTAAGGAATGAAACAACAAAAAAGTGCTTTCTCTGGTAAATTAGGTAAAGCACTAGCAGTTTCATAAATGAGGGATCCTTTAAATTCAACTTTGTGTTTTAGTAAGAATTGCTGACTTGCTGAGAGAATAACCCACAGCTTTAATTTCTATTGTTTAAAATAGCCTACACAAGAGATAATGTATAAACACATTTTCACTTCTGAAGCTGCTATGTAAACATTAACACTTTTATGCAGTTACCAGGTATCTCAGTCATTCACTCCAACAGTCAGAAACTTGCATTATTTTTTTAAAAATCTATTCTTTTAAAAACTCCTAGCAAGTAATTTGATTTTATATTCTGTTCCCTTCATACAACCAATGCTATGAAGTATCTACCATGTGCCAAGGTGCTTTATATTAGTGACATTATTAGAGTACCTTCCTCAAATTTCCTCCAAACTCTCTTGATAACTTCTTTATGCTTATTAGTTGAAATGCCAGATGGAAGCAATCCCTATGTTTTACTAAATAAAAGAGTTTCTATCCTCTCATTTGGCAGACTAAACAGACCAGGTTTTGAGCCGGCTACATTAAGTTCCTTACAACAGCATGCAACAGACAAAATTTGCTCTAGCCTTTAGAGAACAGTACTGATAAGCCCAGAGGTATGGACAGTGACTTTAAATGGTGACTGTCACTATTTTTAAGGGGAAAAAAAAGTTGTATCTATGTGCACCACTCAGTACACTTTCACTTTGTGAAAATCCATATAAAACGTGTCTGTAGAACTCTATTTTATGGGCCCTTAGGTATCCGTGACAACTTTCTCTGAAAATATATATACTTTTTAATTATATAACCATTTTGCATATGAGCTGAACAAAGCATATTCATCTACGTCTAAAACATTCTAAATGATGAGAGTCATTGTACTTACTCTGCGTTTCTTTTGAAGTTGATACTTAGATTCACGATATGGTGGGACACAGTAGTTTTTTTCAAAATCAGGAGTAATGATGGCTTTCTGCATAATCTATAAAAATATTAAATTGGTTTTAAAATTTCAGAATGTCATGTAACTTTTCCAACATTTTTTTTTTGTCTTACTAGGGAAACATCTCTCAGACTGAAGACTATTCCAAACATATTAACCCTCTTTATACACAGACATACGACTGTGAAGTTTTCCCTGTCCTTAAATTTGTAAATTGTATTACAGTAAAAATGTTTTAGGAGCCCTGACTGGTGTGGCTTAGTTGGGTGAGCCTTGTCCCGCGAAGTAAAAGGTCGCCTGGTTCCATTCCAGGTCACAGCACATGCCTGGGTTGCGGACCTGGTCCCCAGGTGGTGTGTGTGTGACATGCAACTGATGGATGTTTCTCACTCACTGATGTTTCTTTCCCTCTTTCTCCCTTCACCTTTCTCTAAAAATAAGTAAATAAAAATCTAAAAAAAAAAAAATGTTTTAGGAGGCAAAGGATTACTTTAGGAGATCTATAAAATCAATCATCAGCTCAAATTTCTTTTACTGATCTGAATCTGCAAACATCACAGTTACTTCGTGTCCACTTGCATGTATTGGTCTGCAAACAGCCACCTGCACCAAACAACTGGAACATACGGATAACGGGAACAGTGCCATGTGGCTCTTGAAGTCCCCGAGAAAAACCTGACCAGATTTTAATAAGTTTTTTGATGTTGCCAAAACAGCTTATAATTGAAGGAGACTGTCTAGACTATTGGTAAGTACAGCGATGTAGATTTTGACTGGACAACACATACTGTTCATGTTATACGAATGACACAATCCTATCTAGACAAATCTGCTTTTTGCAATTCAATGTTAGCTTGGATGATCTTTCAATGTCAATTTATACGTAGATCAACAACTTTCTTGTTAATAGCCATTATACACCAGTTTTTCTTCTGACATTTACTTTGTTTCCACTAAACTTTTTCCCATTAAATATTGTAAACATCACCTCTGCACACTTGTGATTATTTCTGTAAAACATTAAAACATTTGTCATTTAAAATTTTTATAGGTAATGGTAAATTGCCTTGCATTCAAATAATATAAACTCCTACCAACAGTTAATCATGGCCCTTTTCTTTATTTTGCCACCAACACAGGGTGCTATGTTTTTTATGTTGTCAGTGGTGTCTCTTGGCTATTTTCATTTGCTGTTGATTATCTTTACACACAAAGTCCTCTTCTGTGGGAATATTTGTACTTTTCTGGGTACTTCTTAATTTTTCAATAGGGTTGTGTTCTTATTAATTTGTGAAAATGTATTTTGTATCTTGATTATTAATCTATGGTCTTTTACTTGTCTTTGTTAAGGTGTTTTTAATCGCTTAAGTTTTTTAAAGATTTTATTTATTAGAGAGAAGGGAAGGGAGGGAGGAAATGAGAGAGAGAGAGAGGGGGAGAAACATGGACGTAACGAACACCAATTGGTTGCCTCCTGTACGCGCCCCAACCAGGAACCAAACCCACAATCCAGGTATGTTCCCTGACAGGAATCAAACCAGCAACCTTTTGTTTCGCAGGCCGACACCCAATCGAGCCACACCATTCAAGGCTTAATTGCTTAAGTTTGAAATTTGTGTTCAGTCAAATCTGTTCATCTTTTCCTAATTTACTTCAGCATTTTGTTACTTGCTTGCTTAGAATCATTAAATATTGTCACAATACCATTTCTGTGATTCAAAGAAGCCTCAGGGTAATTAGTCATTTCCCCCAGTGCAAGAAGTAAAGAAGACTACTGCTTAGTACTCAAAATAATTCAACAGGAATACAGCAATATAAATTTGGTCAGTAACATTTGATGTTATCAACTGAGACATCCCCAATCCAGGTTCACACTTAGAAGTTTCTGGGTAGTACAGTAGCAGTCTAGACTTTCCCATCACTCAGAAAAGAGAGCACATTTAACAGACTAAGAGCTGCTTGTGTGTTAAGTACCGTACTAGGGTTTAGGACAGTGGTTCTCAATTGGGAGCAAATGGCAGTATCTGAAGGCATTTTTGGGCTGTGTGTGTGTGTGTGTGTGTGGTGGTAGGGAGGGTGGACGCTATTCCCACCCAGTGGGTAGAGGCCAGGGCTGCTGCTAACATCCTACAATGTACAGACACCCTCCCACAACAAAGAATTATGCAGCCCAAAACATAAATATTGTGGAGGTTGAAAAATCCTGTTTTAGGAATGCAAAGATAAAATTCAGTAAAATAATCATTATACTATGATTAACAATGAATCTGACTGATACTGGGTGTTGCAGAAGCACAAAGGAGGTTGGGGGGAAGGACTAGGGTCAAAGAATATTTTCCAAAGACAGTGACCTATGATCTCTGCATTGGCCTGGGAAAGAGCAGGCTGTGTTCAGGACTGTAGCAGTCTCAAGGGTGAGAACACAGCCGTTGGATAGAGCTGGAGGAACAGAGGTGTTTTGAAGGCTTTGAGGAACCGCTGAAGGACTTAAACAAGAGAATATGGTCAGGCCCTGGCTGGTGTGGTTCAGTGTACTGAGTGCTAGCCTGTGAACCTAAAGATCGCCGGTTTGACTCCTAGTCAGGGCATATGCCTGGGTTGTAGGCCAGGTCCCTAGTTGGAGGTGCGTGAGAGGCAACCGCTCACTGATGTATCTCCCCTCCCTTTCTCCCTCCCTTCCCCTCTCCCTTAAAATAAATAAATAAAATCTTTAAAAAAGAGTATCACGGTTGGATTAGGTTTTTAGAAAATCTAGCAGGAGTGTGGAGAACAGCAAGAAGAACAAAGAGAAAGGAGGCCACTGCAGTAGTCTAGATGAAAATACAGGCCTGCACGAGCCTGTGACAGGGGGGTGAAAAGGAGCAGAGAGTACGTAAGAAGCATTGTAACCTAGGCTTAGTGACTGCAAAACATTAACCAGGATAGAGAACATAAAAGGAGGAGCTGGTTTGGGCAGAGAACAGAAGTAGGGCAATTAGTGAGGTCAAGTGTCTGAGCACATATGAAGGAACAGAAAACAGACATCTGGATTTAAAGACCCGAAGAAAGACTCGAAGAGGGAGCAAGTCTAGCAAATACAGATGCGGGAAGAAGCTGTGTAAAGGGGCAGCTAAAGTTAGGTGCTGGATGAGTGACCTATCCTGTTAATTTCCTTCTGAAATTAAATGTACAATTTTATGTCTGTGTGTACTTGTGCACTTTACCCTGCTGGGGGAGGCGGGCGCTCACAGCTTTCAGATTCTCATCACAGAATTCAGATTCTTAACTGTTCTGGTCTCACAATCCAGAACAGTTAAGAACTAAAAGTATGGTAAAAAAGAGGGGAAAAAAAAATACAATCCCTGGGATCATAACTGGTGGGTGCCAAGAACATTGGTCCTGTATTACTTTATTTTTTCAAGTGTCATCTTTTACAACTAGGACTTTATAAAAACAAGAAACAACTGTTTTGGAGAGCAGGGGAGGAAAGGAGCACAGGAGGCTGATGTGACTTCACTACAGGTCTCCAAGGTCTCACCAAGGTCTAACCATTTCTACAAGGAACTGGCTAGCCCCATGAAAGCCTCTAGGACACGTCATGCAACTTACCTCATTTTTCTTTTTCTCCTTGATCTGTGTTAGGGTTTTCTTGTTTGACTGTAGTTTGTCTGCATTAAAATTTATATACAAACCACCCAGTTGCTTGATACTCAGACCAGTGTCTATGCTGCTGCTTGTCAACTTCAGACTGAAAGAGAAATGATCACTTAAAAATCAAGTAATTAAATCAAAATGAAAACAAGTGAGACTATTTTAAAATCAATTTTTTCTTCTCTTCCCTTTTACTGTTAATGACAAATTTTAAAATCCTTATTTTCATAACTAAGTTTTGAAAAACTAGACAAATACACAGTTTAAATCTAGTAAAGCCATTAAAAAAGAAATTCTGAGATGAGCCCTGGCTGGTGTGGCTCAGTGGATTGAGTGCGGGCTGTGAACTAAAGGTTTGTCAGTTCAATTCCCATTTGTCGGTTCAGGGCACATGCCTGGATTGCGGGCCAGGGCCTCAGTGGTAGCCATGTGAGAGGCAACCACACACTGATGTTTCCCTCCCTCTTTCTCCCTCCCTTCCCCGCTCTCTAAAAATATATACACAAAATCTTTAAAAAGAAAAATAAAAAAGTCTGGGATGAATAACGAATTAAACAAAAAAGCTTTTTTGGAGCACATCCAAATTTATTCCCCAGATTTTCTTGAAGGGATGAAGGCCATATAACATGTCAACATATTTCACAACAGGACTTTTATTAAAAAAGAATTACAGGGAAGAAGAGGAGACACATCTGGTAATTTGGCTCAACTTCATATATAGGTAGTGAGTTCCTAAATGTACACATTTCCATCTCTAAAAACAAGAAAAACAGGTTCTTCTACTCTGAACTTCCAAGTTATCCAAACTTAGAATATTCTTCTGGGTAATCAGAAGTATTTGGTAGTGTCTCTAAATTAAGGAAGTGTTAAACAGTGATGAGCATCCATATTTCCCACTGGAGCTTTTTAAAAATATAAATGTCATGTCCCAGACCTAACAAATTAGACTCATCTGCAGGTGGCCTGGGCTCCTGCTGTATTTTTGGAATAAAAATTTCTACTTTATATTACTGAAGGGTCCTTTTTATAAGCAAGTACACTTGGCCTTACAGTCACTTTCTTCTCTAAGTATTCACATAAACTAAAAAGTTGAAAGTTCTGACAGCCAACCTCTACTAGAAAGTGGTATCATTCTATTGCAGTGCTTTGACAGTGATCTTCAACCCTGAATGTACATGGGAATTATCCTAGAGAGGAGGACCGTGGCTTTCAAAAAATAAGAATACCGGAGCCTAGCCTGAGACTGACTTCACTGGGCATCCAATTAATATATAGTTCCTTACAAGGATGCCTGTATTTCACAGATATACTGCTACCAGGGGTCTGTACTTGGGAAAAACAACTTACAACAGAGGAGAAGAAACTAAAGCAACCCCAAATATTAATGCTTTTCAACTGTGGACAGATGGGATTATAGGGTATTATTTTTCTCAAACTTTATTTTTCAATTTTCCTATAATCAACATATAATTAAAAAAAAAGTTATTTTCCTTCCCTTTTATATTGCTATTAACAATCACACAGGAAAATCCTGACAGATGATTTTTAATATTATCACCAAAAGCAGCACTTTTAGCTATCATTGGTGTGAAAAACACAAGTAACCAAGGCATCCACAGAGATGAGGGAAATGCTGGATAAAAGAGCTCTCCCATACAGAGCCCGAGGCAATGCTTCTGTCAATTCCCATGCTTTATAATATTTTATATTTTTATGGTAAATTAGCCATTTGAAATATGTATCAAAAACTTACTTTTTAAAGTAAAGGTAAAACTTACAGTTTAGACTTTGTGTCATTTAGTAAGTCGTCTTCATCACTAAACCCGTCATCTTTATTTTTGTCTTCGTCTGATGGTTCGTCTTCACTTTTTTCATCCTCTTCCTCCCCTTCCTTTTCTTCCTCAATGGCACCCTCATCTGCCTTATCTTCCTCACCCAAGTAAAAATTTTTACCAGCACTTAACCCAGGAGTTGTGTCGATTACAAACAATGCATTGTCACATGACTTATTTCCCGAGTCTCCATTTAATGACCCCCTTTGTGCACTATTGTCAACAAAACACACAGTGTCCTCTTCAATCTCACTGTCTTCAGACTGCTGGCTTTCATCACTGCTGAGAAGTAACAAAACGGAATCACCTGTGTCCTGAGATGTGGGCTCAGACTTGTACAGTTCAGCATCACACTCAGAATCTATATCCCTCTCTTTATTCCTGTCTTCACTGGCAGCTATAACTGTGTACTCTCCTTCTTCACTACCATCGCCATTACTAGATGTGGAATCACTTGTTTTTACGGTGCTCTTTCTCTCTTCAGTCCATCTGTCTATCTCCACAACAGCAAATGTTTGAGCTAATGATTTCATAATAGCCTCACAGTTCTGATTTGAGGGCCTTGATGTGGTTTTGTTACTGTGGGGGGTTGAATGCCTTTGAGAAACCAACCGTGGAAGGCTATTGTCCTGAAGTTCAAAAAAACTTACCTCAGAATTTTTCTCATTAATTTCTTTTTCCTTATCTACCATTCCTTTGGCTTCTTCATCTAAACTCTTACAATTCTGCTTTGTTATTTCTTTGAGAGGTGCAATACTGACCTGTTTTTCCTCTGTTTTATTAAGATGTTGGTATTCCTGCACTGTTGGTTTTTTTTCTGATTTTTTGTGGAAGGAATCATCAAAGTCACTATAGATTTCATTATTAGAGAAATCTGGCTTATTTATCTGAGGAAGTGATCCTGCTCCTAAATGAGAAGTTTGTCTGGTATCAGAATCCTCTGAATCCATAGGTGTATTTATCATTTGCTTTTCATTTCCTGGTATAATCTTAGTATCTTTCTTCTCCATTTGTGCCCGTAATTTCCTCTGCATAATCCTTGTTGTTCTCCTAGTTGCAATTCCGGAAAATGTAGAAATATCTGAGCATGATGATTCAGCATCAGAAATAGCTTCTGCATATGAATCTTGGCTTGGATCGGTTAGGGATTTAGCCTTACTTCTTCTGGTTCTTATAGAAGGCACAATTCTAGAAATACCTGACACGTGCGATTCCGCTTCGGAGACTTCTTCTTCAGTATGAGATTCACTTATTGGAGTTACTTTCAGCCTTTTCTTAGCACTGGACAATGGGTCGCGTGCAACTAAGATCTGCCTTCTCCTAGTTACTCTTAAAATGGAATCCTGGAGCTCAAACACAGAACAATTTGACTCTGCTTCAGAGGTCTCTCCATCAGTAGACGGTTTGTTCATTTCTGGTAATGAGCCTGCAGTTCTACTCTCTCTCTTTCCAGTTTTAGGTGTTTTAGGGATTAGACCTGCTTTTCTATTGCTCTGTGATTCAGCAATATTTGAGTCATCAAATGGAGATTCCTTCCTGTCTTTTAGATGCTCCTGAACTCTTCTGGCAAAATTCTGCAAACCAGAGAACACACACTTAACTTAGGTAGGACTGGGACATGGGCAAAATGAATGAGGCACTCCTCTCAGGGGCAAATTTTAGAAGAGCACTAAAAAACTCAGTAAACAAGATGAACACAAAAACCACCCCCACCCCCCATTATTTAAACAAATAAGATAAAAATTTTATATACTGTATCTACCCCTGCATTTGCAGTGCCCTGCTTCACTCACCTCACCCAAGTCCCTGAATCTAACTTTAGCGAGCAAAATACTAATATTAATAATAATAACTGAAAAGAGAAAAAAATTTTATACTCAAAAGAATCAAATATTCTAGGTGGACCTACATTTCGACACATATGGGAAAGAGGAAATAAGGAGAGTTATTAACTCTGAGCAAAGACATGTTTAGGAACACACGCCGAGAGAATCGATCGCTGCTCTTACCTTTAAATAGGTAAGTGAACTAACGCTCGTTTTCCTTCATTGCTGAATCAGAGGCAGCAGACGACTAGCGTCACTGCAAGCCACCAGGCGGCATCACTGTAGACCTCCTCCACACCAAAAGGAGGTGCTGTCGGGTCACCGCCAGCCTCCCCACGACAAAAGGTGCCCTCCTCTCCAACCCCGCTAAATTAGGCTCACGCCTGGTGGTCGAAATTAACCCTTAATACAGTGTTAACAGCAAAGTTAAAAAGCTCGAGCTGTTTATCTGCATTTGTTGGAGCCAGAAACAGGATGCATTTTTAAGGAACAATGAACAAAGAAAACTCAGTGCACCAGGGCAGAAACTAATGTTGAGAGCAAAAAGCATTTTGAAGATCAAAGGGCTAAGGGGAGTAAGAAATATAGCTAGCCAGCTGGAGCGGGACAGACCCCCTCTGTCCCCAGGACGGAGCCACAGTGATTTATGAGAGTAGAGTGAAAGATAGCTAGCCACCTGGAGCCTGCTGATAAAAAACTAGGGAGTTTTCACAAGAAAATTTAGGTACCCAGCAATTATCCCTTGTGCTCTGCAAGATAACTGCAATTTCCGCTTCTGTAAGTTTGCTTGCTGCTTGCAAATAAAAGGGCTAGGTTGTAAGCGTTGGCGCGGCTCTTACTTGGAAGCCCTGACGGGTGTAGTGTCCTGGGACACTCTGAGAGTTCGCCCCTGTTCAGGTGAAACTGGCCAATAAATACCATCTTTGGAACCCAGAAAGTCTCCAGCATTTGGTGTCTCCCTCTCTGAATGCAACACATTACAGCGCTGAACCACCCAAAACAATTTACCTAACTTCTCTGTCCCATGCCAGAAATGCGTTCAAGACTGTAGTGAGAACTAAAGAGGAAGCGGCAGGCTCAGCGGCGGGTCTGGTACGCAGCAGCCCGCGGCAGGCCAGTCCGGACGCTCCCGAGACCATTGCGCCGCCCCACCTCCTCGACAGCGATTCTGCGGGGCAGCGAGCAGAATTGAGGGCGCCGTGTTGTTTCCTACCTTCTTTCCTGAGCTTTCAGCAGTCGTAGCTTGGATACCGGCCTGAGACCGCGCACACCGCGCAGACCGCGCAGACCTGGTGACCACCATCTCACCGACTTGCGGCCACCACCGCCTGCCTCGGTTCCGGCGCCACGGAAGTGCGTCAGAAGACGGCCTCGTGCGCACTATCCGCGCGGATTTGGGAACTCGCGAGAATCTCTTACCCCCTTCCGCCCCACTTGCCTAGGCCCCAGCCTGCCGACCTGGGGATCCGCAAGGGTACACGTTCACTCCACGGCATGAGGCAGATCATAGTTTTGCAGGGAGAGTACTTAGTTGGGGCGGTGAAACTCGCAGGGACAGAGGGCCTTTGTCACGGGTGTTGTGTTAGGCAACTCAACGTTTTAATGTTACCAGGGGTGTGGCGGAAGGAGACATTTGCATTATTTATACTTTAAAAAAATCATTACTCTTGTATTATTTATGAAGTTAATTATAAAAACAAAATTTAAATTTGAAGACTTGGTGGGGGTAGAGATTTTTATGTTAAATACCTCAGGAATGCGGAGGCTAGTTAGGAGCTATTTAATCTAAAGGTGAGATGGTGACTAAGGATTGTAAATAGGCAGAAAGGAAGAAATGTTAAATTGTAAAGAAGAGTGATAACGTTTTGCAGTGAAAGGAAGAGAATGATCTGAATCAATAGAAGGTTTTGTGTTTCTTTTTGGATGAAGGGTGGAGAGCTAGAATGAGGGGAATGGAAAGGGATTGAAGAAGTAGATGGATATTGTTGGAGGTGAGAAATGATAGGTGCATCACTAAATGTATTTTTTACTTTATTACAGAAAACTTTTTCCCCCTTATTGTCGCAAAGCACAGAATTTTTCAGCGGGCACACTGTCACCCAGCTAAACAACTCTTTTCATTGTTTCCCTTGCAGCCAGATGTGACACAGACTCAGGGTGCATTGAGCTGTCTGTTCTCCATGGTGAGAGTACTTCTTTTGTGTCTCTAGGTAATATTAAATATTAGAAATGTTGCAGAAGCACCACCAAGGGCAGACGTGTTCAGATAGTGGTCATCAACTTAATTTAATGGATCATAACCAGCATAAAAGAAACTAGATAGAACATAAGTCACGGAGCATCATGTGTAATTATAAAAGTATTGTTTTGTGGAACTTTGTATGCATTTATTCAGATTACATACGAATATATGTGTCTGTCTTGACTGTTTCATACAATCTGTATTTTATTGTGGGTTAGCATTAAAAATGAAAATCACTTAAAAATGATTAGGTTACAAAACAGACTGGCTTCTATATTGTACTTTCTCACTTGTTCACTTGTGGGAAGCTAGCCGCATGTAATGAGCTGCCCCATGGAGAGGGCCATGTGGCAACAAAGTGATGGAGGCCTCTGGCCTACACCCATCTAGGAACTAGGTCCAGCCAGCAATCACATGAAGCTAAAACTGGCCTCAAACAAGCACAAAGGTGAGACTAATTTCACCTGAAACTTGGATTGCAACTGCTTGTGACACTTGAGGTACCCAAACACAGCAATATAGGGAACCGGTCTGAGTGGCAGTGGAAAACGCAGCACAGCCCTGGTTTGGAAAACTGACAGGTGCAAGGTGGCACACCGGAGTCAGGCCCACAGATCGGCTTTCCCATGGGGAACCAGGCCTGCATTGTACCTAGGCTGCTTTGAGGCTTGCTTTTGCTAAAACTCCCTCACCCTGAGTTAAGGCAGCAAATGTTTAATGCATATCTTTGAAGTAACTTCCTAAAGTCTGTGCTAAACCTCCCAAGGATGGAGTGTAACCAGTTCAACCACTTTTTCCCTTGCATTTGCATCCTTTTCTATGTTATCTGTAAAAGGTAATCACCTAAAGTAAACCTGTACATAATGAATGAGGACCTTCCCTGATGTAATGCTCCCTGAAAAGCAATAAAAGCCTATCCAGACAGGGGTCAGGTGCTCTCTCACTCAGAGAGTGGCCATGCTGTCCCTTTTCTCCACAGGACTTCTGCAGTCTGTGTGAATTTGTCTGTCGCATCCACAACGCCGCAGTTGGAGTCTGCATCACAGCAAAGTCACTATTGAATAATTTTGTCTTTTAAAATTTAATGTAAAGGAAATAATATGTGCTTTTTCGTGTCTAGCTCATGTATACTTTATTTTTTTAGGTGTAGTATTTCATTATATGATTATAATACAACTTATTTATACATTCAACTGTTGATAGCATTTGGGTTTCCAGTTTTCAGCTATTATGAATAAAGTGCTATAAACATTTATACATATGTTTTTATTTCTGTTAGGTGAATAGAAGTAGAAATGCTAGTCATGGTAAGCACCCATCTAATTTTTTAAGAAATGTTATTTTCCATAGTGATCATACCATTTCACATTCCCACCAGTAATGTGAGAGTTCTGCTTGCTCCACACCCTCACTAACAGCTGGTACTGTTGGCCTTTAGTGGCATTTTATCGTAGTTTTAAAGTGCATTTCCCTGATGATTAAGATGTTGAGCATCTATTAATGTTCTTATTGGCTATTCATGTAATCATTGAAAAAAATCTGTTCTAACCTTTCACCATTTTTTATTGGGTTGTCTTATTACTAAGTTAAAAGACACCTTTACACATTCCAGATACAAGATCCTTATCAGATATGTGATTTGTAAATATTTTCTCCCATTCTGTAAATGGTCTTTTCACATTTTTAAAATCAATATTTTATTTATTTATTTTTAGAGAAAGGGGAAGGAAAAGAGAAAGAGAGGGAGAGAAATATCAATGTATGGTTGCCTCTCATGTACCCCTACTGGTGACCTGGCCTGCAACCCAGGCATGTGCCCTGACTGGGAATTGAACTGGTGACCCTTTGGTTCACAGCCCATGCTCAATCCACTGAGCTACACCAGCCAGGGCATCTTTTCAATTTCTTGATGTTGTCCTTTGAAGTGCAATTTTAACAAGTTATGTCCAATTCATTTTTTAATCAGAAATATATATTGGAAATATTTCCTTTTAGTTGATGGATTGCATTTTCTTTTTTAAAAAAATCTGCATATTTAGAGAGAGGGAAAGGAAAAGAGAGGGAGAAAGACATAGATGTGAGAAACAGCAATTAGTTGCCTCTCACAGGTGCCCTGACAGGCGCCAAACCTGCAACCTAGGCATGTGCCCCGATCAGGAGTCAAACCGGAGACCTTCATTTTGGGTGATGACACCCAACCGAGTCACGCCAGCCAGGGCAATGGCCTGCACTTTCATTTTCTTAAGAGTGTCTTTTAAAAAACAGAAGACTTAAATTTTGATTAAATTTAGTCATCAATGTTTTCTTTTTAAAGATTTTATTTATTTTAAGACAGAGGGGAAGGAAGATAGAGAGGGAGAGAAACATCAATGTGTGACTGCCTCTCACACGCCTCCTACTGGAGACCTGGCCTGCAACCAAGGCATGTGACTGGGAATCGAACCAGCCACCCTTTCATTTGCAGGCTGGCATTCAACCCACTGAGCCAAACCAGCCAGGGCTAATGTTTTCTTTTATGATTAAGTTTCTTGCTATGAGAAAACTTTTCAGCCAGTTTTAATTTTCCTGCTTTTTTCTAATTCTGTATACATCAAAATAAGCTGAGAATTCAACTAAAAATTTAAAAAGCAAGGAGACAAGAAGACATTATTTTTAGGGAAGGAAATCCAGATTTTCATTAGCAAGAGTATATATACTATAAGTCAATGAAATATTATCTTCAAGTTGCTGAAGGAAAGTATTTGGAAACTTAGAATTCTATAATGTCCAATGATCATTTAAAATTGAGAACAAAATAAGACATTTTCAGACAAACAGGACCTAAAAGTTTACTGCTCAAAGACCTTTGGTAATTACTAAGGACATACTTAAGAAAAAAGTGAACATAAATGGAAGACGCAAGAATCAACCATGAGCACAGAAACAGGGAAAACAACTGAGTCAAAGTAAGTAAAATGTAATGTAAAATATGAACCTTCTTAAAATAACGAATCAACACACAGAACTCTTGTACGACATTTTATACATTTATTCATTGCTGAGGGATACATATTAAGGTGACATTTCTGATAGTGAAACTACTTAAAGCTATATCCTGATACATTTAGGGGATTTGGGCAAACTTTAGTCTCTTTTATAAAACATGACTTTTCCAACTTACCTACACTTATCTCAACAGAAGTCATTCCTTTCTATCTGGTAAGCACAAGCTCTTGAAGAAAGTATTTTCTCTGAGTTTCTAAAGTTTATATATATAAACTGTTCATCATTCAATAAAAGCATTATTTACAAACCAGGCAAAAAGGGCCTCTGGGCAGAATGCCCACCCACACTTCTTCCTCTGATCCTGCCCTAAGGCTAATTTCTTCATTAGAGTCTTCTAGAATAGTACTTCCAAGTCCCATTTCCTTCCACAAACCCCAATCCCTTCTCACCATAGCTATTATTAACAGATGCAGCTTTTTATTGCTCTGGTTCTTTCACAGATATCCCCTCACCAAATATACTACATGCTCCTTGAAGACAGTTTGTCTTTTCATTTCCGTGTCTGTCTGCAAATACCTTGCACAGTGCCTGTCACATCACACAGTAAGCATTTGATACATCTGTTGAATGAATGCATGAATAGTTTTATGGCTTTTTTATTTTAAAATTATTCATAATTTATTTTCAAATTACACTCAGTTTGAGTTCAAACAGTTCAAAACCATAATGTTTCAGGATGCTTTGAACTGTTGAAACAACTCAAATATACTCATACTTTAATTAAACTCATAAGTAAAATTTAAAATTTTATAAATGTTAATAGTGCTTTATATTTTGCCTGTATTTTATAATGCATCACTACAGACACATACCAGTTGAATTATCTGGTAGGGAAAAGTTATGCTACCTATTTTCGGAAATAAAATTGACATAACTCATCAACTTTATGGGAAAAATGATGGGTACAAGTTCTGGTACACTAGGAAGCTAACTAAAAAAAAATAGGTTTGGAATCATAATATATCAGTTGATATATTTGACTATAAAAACACAAATAGCTTAAATTCTCATTAAAACAACTTCGAATTTCTTTAAATGTACAACTGGCAGAAAGATGAACTGTCAGCCAATATATGATAAATATATCAATCACATTCCCAAATATTGAAAATGCTGGGTGAAAATATTAGAAAATCTTTTCTGAAAAGACATATACTCAATGAGCCTTAGAGCTTTCATCATTGAAAATGGAGATTATATTTCAGTTACTATTTGGCTCTGGCAGGGAAAAGTCTGAACCATTTGTTCAAAATAGAATGACTTCATTTTCCATTTCACACCTAGCTGTTTTATCTTTTTTGAGAATGGAAAGATTATTAGCTACTATTTGTGACTCAAGCTCTAGCATGGGTTATCCCTAAATGAATACTAGACTAGCTTACTGGCACAAGAGGGCTTCAGAATTTATACCACACGAACATATTTTATAAGATGCCTTGGTCCTTCTGGTGACTGACTACAGTTTCTTGGTTGAGAATTCAAGATATACTTATCACAGAACAGACTCCAAGTTACAGTACTTTTGTTAAAGTAAGGCTCCAGTGTATTTTGGAAATGTAATAATCAGCTGCAGGGTTATTTTTCATGTTTTACTGAAAAAACAAACAATTATATAAATTCTTTCTACCTTGGTCCACTGGATATACATCTCCCTAGGAAACATTTGTTACAGACACTATTGATAAGTTAGCTTTCAGCTTTAAGCAATTATTTGGTAGTATTACTGTTCTTTATTTTATGGCTTCTTAAACATTAAGTTCTTAAATATCTGAAAAGTATTCACTATTTTCTGATAGTTCATATGCACACACAAAAAGATGTCAACATCAGCTTGGACAATTATAAAGCCTTAAAAATCAGTTTTTTTAAAAATGGTTATTCAATAATAGAAATTAAAAGTACAGAAGTGAAATAAACAAAAACTCATTAAAAAATTCCATACATGATCCCCTACACAAATGAATCTATAATCTTCGTCAGGAGTGGGGGGAAAGAAGAACACAGAAAAGCTTCTTTTAAGGTTGGATAACACTAGTAACATAAATTTTTTTCCCATTTTCAAAATAACCCTTCAAACAATCTATTTTTTTAAGTCCAGGGTTTAAAAAACAACAATAAATGTGATATTAAAATTCCTTCTTAAAATATCTCGACCAACTCACTGTATAGAGGCTTAAATTAAAATGAGCGTTTAAAGACTTATATGAAAAATGTTGTACATTTCCAAATAAAAAAGTTAACTATATACATTTAATAACATTACTTGCAATTAATAAAAGCTGTCTAAGGCTTTAGGAAGCTTAAAGTCTAAACAAGTGTTAGCAGGTAAGTCTCTGATTTAACATAATTCTAATGATCAAATTATCCAACCACAAAACCTGGTTTATGATAGAAAAAGCATCTAGTGTATTTACCTTGCATTTG
Source organism: Tonatia bakeri (assembly GCA_004024845.1). Lineage (NCBI taxonomy): Eukaryota > Metazoa > Chordata > Mammalia > Chiroptera > Phyllostomidae > Tonatia > Tonatia bakeri. Next base: position 92,556 of record PVIA01003843.1, read on the forward strand.
TAACCACAGTTCTTTTCCCTAAGTTGAAAAAACTTGGGCAAATTAATTCTATATATTAGTTTATATATATATATAGTTTTATAAACCATATATTAAAATACATGGTTTAAAAGTATTGATTGAGATACAGGAGATTTTTAAAGAACTTTTCAAATTTATAGAATTAAGGAGACATATAGCATATTTCAATGGGTCACAGATTATTTATTTGCTATTTTCTGGTTCTTAAACTAATGAGGAATTATACCAAATGATGTATAGTCTCTTCTAGCTCTGAAGTTTTGATTATATTGTTTTGCTTTTAAATAATTAAGACCGTATGTCAAACAAACTAGTCTAAATAGACAACACTGGCTGTAAATTAAAGACTTTTTCACTCCTCTTCTCACTTGTGGTCCCTTGCAGGGAACATTATTAGTGGGGGACAGATACCACGTATTTAACAACTAATCTTAATCCCCATGCCCCTCCTCTCTCCAGAGCCCGCAGCACCCAGCACATGGTAAGTGCTCAACAATTATTAGATATTCTTAAGTGAATAGCAAAACATCAGGGATGAATCAAGAATTTAAAAGAACCTGAAGATGATAATAGTTGCTTGTATAAAACCCCCAAACAATAATTTTGAAGTTCCTAGTCTCCTTTTTAGGTTTACTTTGGTTTGTCTTTCTAAATAATAGCAAGAGAAAGTATGGCACAAGAATATGAGGTTAAATCATTATACATAAACTGCAAGCAAGGTTATTAAGTTACTAAGTAAACAAATAAACATTTTGTTTTTATCCATATACTGAAGAAATGAATTTTATTTATACTACCAGTAGATCCCAGCTACTCCAGTTACTCTGAGATATAATCATCTTAACACAAGGAAAAATATCTCCTGGTATTTCAGTTTTAACAATTGTAACCAAATTGCTTAGTTATACTATCGAGTAGGAAGCCATGAATATTTTGGAAATAAAAAATACATATATACATTACCCTGATGCCTAGGCCAAAATATATTTAACAACACATTTTCTTGATTTCTGTTAGTCATAAAAATAAAGGAAAAATATATTGCAAATATTTCCTTTGTAAATAACTTCAATTAGAAAACAATAGTTTAATGAAAACAATACAGAGGTTCCTGTGAGTGAACTGATAGGAGGCAAGAGAAGTATTCAGAACATGACAGGTAGCATGTCAGATACGTAACTAACAACTGTCTGCCTCAACGACAACGCAGTGACTGGAGTCTTACACATCTCAACTGTATCTCACATTCAAGGAAAACACAAGTCAGTAGGTTATGATCCTAAGTCATAGTTAAGAACCTCTCCGTTTAGCTTGTAAGATGTAGCCTTTGGATTTGATAATTCCTCTGCTTTTAACAATGACTGAATAGCGCAGCAGCCACAGTGGCACCCACTCATGTGCTTGAATGCCCGGGATGCTTTCCTGAAGAGCTTCTTGGAAACTTGCTTCAGAAAGCAGTTCTGAAAACAAACAGACAACAATAAATAAAAACCCAGAGTTAAATTCTAAAACAAAAGCCCTTTACTATGGAGGTAAGCATTTAAATACAACAAAACACCTCAAAACTGAATCTAAAATATGCTTGTCTTCAGTGAGTGCTGTGAAACCAAACGGGAATGCCAGAAAGACCCAGGCAGTTCTTCACAGAGGATCTGTACCTGTACCTCAGCCTATTTAATTCACAGCTTCTAGTAAATGGAGCCTGGATGTTTGTATTTTTTGAAGATCTCCAGGTGATTCTAATGCTAGGCAAGATACAGGAAAGTACAATAGAAAGAAGAAAAAAACAGTTACTCATTATCCTGTCAACTGGAGACAGCCCATTTCTACTGCCATGTATTTTTCCCCACTTTTTCCCTATACCTATCTATCTTCAGTATCTTAAAAACTAAAAATCACACTGCAGGTATAGCCTAATTTACGTATTTTTTCCACTTATGAATATTTCCCATGAAATTAAATATTTCATTGGAAGCATTATTTTTAACAATTTTCTCAATATTACATTATATAGATAGATAATTTATACATTTATTTATTGTTGGCCAAAAATGTAGGGTTTTCTCCTAATATTTTGCTAGTAAAAATAATGCTGTAAGGAACATTCTTAAAATGCATTCCTGGCTATGGAACGACAAGGCCAACGTACAAGTACATTTTGAAGACTAGATACATAGCATGTTGCCAGTTGCTTTCCAGAAAGGCCATCCTTTACATTTCCACCAGCAGTTGATAATGTCAAAATCTTACGCTATCCTCAGGAGCACCAGCAATCACTTAAAGAATCTTTGCTAATGGTGATCTTTTCATTTGCATCTCTTTGATGAAACCACTATTTTCTAATTCCACATTCATATCCAAGCAGTCCACTACTGCTGTGATGTACCACCCTCCCCTGACTTCCTCTTCTCCAGTGACACAGAGCTGTATCCTGGAATCCCCAAGCACATTTACACCCGGGAGGCTTTACATCAGCTGCCCCCCCCCCTTTCCTAAATACTCTGTTTCCAGACACTCACAGGGCTCTCCCCCTTCTTGCAGGTCTCTGATTACCATCAACTTAGCACGGAGGCCTCCCTGACCACCTTATATAGAACAGTAATCCCTAGTCTGGGCACTCTTCTCCCTCAGCCAACTTTTCTCCATAGCATATACCATTATTTATCCCATTTAACGTTTATATTATTGCTTGTCTCCTCCCATTAGAAAGTAAATTCCGTGAGGGTTGGGATTCGTCTGATGGTTCTATGTATCTAGTATTTAGAAACAATGCCTGGCACATAGGAGGTGCCTGTTGAATCAATCAATCCATACGAAAGATTCCACCGGGGTCAGAACCAACCATGCAGTTAGATATCAGGTGACCACCATGACTTGGGAGCACTAAAGGACCTGCTTGCACCACATGAACTGCTGTGATATTTGAAGAGCATCAGTGGTAAACTCTCAGTAAATGTTACCTATTATTTTGTGCCAAGCACTTTTCTGAGTATTTTACATGCATTAACTCACTGAATCCATATGTTGACCCTATGAGATAGGTGATATTATCCCCCTTTACGGTGGGGGGGGGATACCAAGGCAGAGAGGTTGGACAACTTAACCAAGATCACCCAGCTAGTAAATAGTTTCTTAAACAGAATGCAAATGTCTCTTTGGAAAACTAACATTAACATGGATTTGTTTATCAGATAGTCCTGAAGAGGATCTTGAGGGAAGAAAGCATTGGATGGATGGGCAGACAGATAAGGGAGAGACAGGAGGCGGGGCCCAGGCGAGCTTTGCTGGTGGCTGGGTTCCTAGCACACTGGTTCAGATTAGATTTAATGGGAGTGAGGGGAGGGGTAAAGCAAATAATAAAGGAAAAGATCCTACTTCACAATTTCATCCTGACTGTAGTTAAACTATTACCACAGCTTCTAAGTACAAAGAGTAATGGACAATAAATGCTTCCTGAGGAATAAGGCTAGTTTAGAACAAAGGTAGGGTGTTAGAGGATTTACAAATAAAATTCTATTTTAGATGACAAGTACAGTTAAATGTTTTACAACTTGATGGCTTAAAAAACAAATCACTGGACACTGGACAAAAAAGGGGCCCTGTACTAAATCTAACTAAAGGTAACCTCCCAGGATGAGGTAAAAGCTCATGAATTCCTAAATGGGCAGGTCATGGTGGGCAGTCACACCCCAGGCCTGTAACTTCTTTAGTAAAAAGTTCACTTTTGCCTTATGCAAGCCCTGTCCATTGTATTTGTGCATCTAGGTTAGCACATCTTTGAAATGCCTCTTTTTCAGAGCCTTGGAAGCCTGACTGCCCTCACGAAGGCACATCATCTGGTCACTTGTCCAGTAATCCAGCCCCCACCTTGCTTTCTCACACTGTTCTGTACTCCGTATGTCCCTCCTTAATTCCAGATATGGAAGAGAAGCTGCAGACTGTCGTTCTTGGGAGTATCTGGGATCTTGCTCCCTGGCATGTCGTAAGTTTTTCTCAAATAAACTTATAAAAGTTCTCTATGGGTTTGGACGTTTCTTATGTCAACAACACAAAATCAAAGAATTATGCTACTCATTGGCTCCTTAGAATCAGTAAACACAACAAACCTTATAAAAATTGCTTCATTTATAGACCAAAGTGTATGAAAGCTCATTAATGGCATGCGAAGAATTAACCTATACATTCTAATCAAATGGTTTAGAATTAAAATTAAAACATCCAAAGTGTTAAATTACATCAATACAACAAAAGCATACAAAAAAGGATTAAATTCCTCATCTCATCTACATATGCACTGTACTTTGCTATCAGTTATGTGATGTATTAGCATATAATCCACATGCCAACATTTAGATAACATACTAGACACACTAGCCTTTTCCTATTTTCTTTCCTACTAGAAAAAGTATGGAGTTTTTTTTCAAGTGGAGCGAGGTGGGTGTATGGGCTCATCCACCAGCTGCTGTAACAACTGCTATCAGTAATGATCACTGTCAGAAGAGCTCTTAACCCACAGTAAATAGGGAAGCTGATAGAATATTACCAGAAGGTTCAAATTTAAAGGGTTTATATTACAGAATAAATTAGCAATAGCAATTCTTTGTTAAATTTTCACTAAAATGACTTTAAAAAATTAATCTCTACACTGCGCTGGGCTAATCAGAGAGACAGTACAGCATAGTGGGGAAAGGCTCCAAACTCAGCCAGGACCTTGGCCCAGTTCAGACTTTGCTCTGTGCCAGCTGAGTGGCCTTGGCTAGTTTCTTAAACTCCCCGGCTCTATTTCCTCATCAATAAAATGCCTAGTTTCAGTTGTTATAAAGATTACAGGTAATCTCTGAGGCATTTAACACGTCTGGCATCTGAGGAGAATGGGGCTGATGACTGGCTAACACAATAGTATACAGCAGTGGTCCCCAACCTTTTTGGCACCAGGGGTGGGTTTCGTGGAAGACGTGGAGGACGGGGGAGTTTTGGCAGATAAATGAGGGAGAGACAGGGGGCAGGGCCCAGGCGAGCTTTGCTGGTGGCCAGGTTCCTAGCACACCGGTTCAGGTCCGAGGCCTGGGGGCTGGGAACCCCTGGAATAAAGTCTGAAGACGTTATCCATAAGCATCCTAAAGAAACTAAATCTAACTACTAATACAACGCTAGCTTTTTAGATGAAAATAAAAGTTGAATTTTTTCTCCAGGAATCATCTATGAAATAAAATTTCCTCCAATGTGGACACTTAAAACTTTCACAAGACATTTCTCACTTAAAACTATACCAAAAACACTGTTTCATAGAGCCTGTGCATTTACTAAAATGCTTCCTCCTCTCCTTACAAAATGGTGAAACAATGAGAATGGAAGAGTAATAAACAGTATAAAGTATAAACTCTCTTCTCAGCTTTCTTAGTCCTGTAAAAGTTGACAAGAAATTATTCTATAGAAGGCAGATAGCCACTCTCATTAATAAAATGTTTCTGATTAGCACCAAACATATATGTAATGATTAATATAATACCTAACCAATTACTAATCCTAAGGTGCTCAAGTTTCAAATTAAATTTTATCTGCCTCTATTTCCAGATATTCATCCTCTTTGATTACTGTAAGTGGTTCTTTGGTGCAATCTTTGCTGTACTTAAGATTATATATGATACTATTTAGAATATCTTAAAAGATCTTTTCTGTGTAGCTTAATATTTATAAACCTCAACAGGCCGATGTTCAGAAAGCAATGCCTTCACTTCTCCCCCACTGGCATGAAGATAAATCTAAAGCTCTGTGAAACTGAAACAAAGGAATATATGTTTTGCACTAACCATTAAGAATGGTTCTAGGTAACAGCATTGTACACTTACCACTGTACACAACTAGAAATTCAATTTTAACAAGTACTCCTTGTAAGATAAAAGCTCATGATCAAATTCTATAAATAAGAATCTGTCTTACCTTTTGGATCATTATGAGTCAACAGCTGTATGTCAAATTGCTTAGCAAACGCAGTCAAATCGGGTGGCATCACACAGCAGGAGGCAAGGTTAACTTGGTTACTATTTGGCTTTACCTAGAAGTGGAAAAAAAAATCATGGTATCTCCACTAAATTAAGAACTACTAAAAGTAGATAGTAATACAAAGCTCGATTTTAGAAAATATGAAATATCACATTCTATATTGCTCGAAGTTTATAAAATACTTTTTACATGAGTATATTTATTAATGTATGCTTTTCTAACTCATGTTAGTAATAACAGGGAAAAGAAAAATAGCTCTAGGAGGGAAAACCAAACATAGTACCACACTATTAAAAAGTATCCTGCTAGCCCTGGCCAGTGTGGCTCAGCTGATTGGAGTGTTGTCCTGTAAACCAAAAGGTGTGGGTTTGATTCCCAGTCCACAGGCCTAGGTTGTGGCTTCAGTCCCCAGCTGGGCACATATGAGACAACCAATTGATGTTTCTCTCCCTCCCATCCCTTTTCTATATAATTAATAAGCATGTTTTTGGGTGAGGGTAAAAAAAAAAGAATCTTGCTAAAACCTTCAATCTAACACATCTGCCTCAAAACAAGCCTGAGTCTAAGTGTGCTGGTACCAACTACAGAAGGAATATGCCTTGAAGGTAGAGGATCAAATACAAGTGATAAGTATATTTAATGTTAAAACATAGACTATGGTTATTAATCGGACACGTCTGAATAAAAGAGGAAGAATAAGATAATTTCTAATAGCTCCTCTGGTCAATGTATAGGTTCATTCTGGATCACCCAAGTCTCGCCAGCGGGATCTCAGCCACATTCCAGCTACCACCAAGTCAAAGGGAGAAAGGATAACACTTTCTCTGGGGTCTTCCTGTTCCTGAGAAACTGAAAGCTCTGAAACGGGCAGGCTGCAAGTGAAGTACAAGGAATAAAGAGGGACACAGAGAGTAAAGGTACAATATGAGGAGGCAACCTCCCTAATAATTTGTACATTATTAGGCCAGAGAGCTGTGGGGATTAATCTACAATGCCCACTCCATTATCGAGTTGTATGAACTAAATTTTATATATCTTTAAATAACGGTTAGCAAAATACATGTTATAGATGATATCTCCTTACTTAGAAAATCAGAACCATGGCCCAACAATATGTAAAAAAAAAATGTAATATTTTTATCATGTAAGTAAAACTGAAGGAAACAGACATAATTCATTTGGCTATGAATGCTTCGATACACATTTTCTAATGTTGTTATTCATTATCAATGAGATTAATAATAAGTTCAATTAGACATATGTTTGAGAAAAAAACCCAGTGCTGTATATAAAGCCTGCCTCATGCAGAATAGTCAGCCCACAGCGAGTGCCCACTATGTGCATGATGCTCAAAAGTGTACAGCAAAGACGGTAGAAGACGGGCCTCCCCGGAGTACCCGTGATCCCATGGTCCTTTACCTGGGCCCACTGATACAGCTGTTCCAACTGTGTTTTGTCTAGGTCCGAGGTACCTATAGCAACAATCTTTTTATTCTGAACTAAGTTTTCTAATTCCTCCCAATAAGGCTGCAAATGCTCCAAGGAAAGATTAACTCCATCTTCAGTAGGAGGTGAAGCAATAATCACAGAATCCAGCTGTGCAATTCCAAGGACTGAACAGGCTGATGCAAAAACAAAAAACAAAAAGCACAAAGAGCAGAGATGTTTGTTACATAATAAAAACAAGTATTTCTAATGCTCTTCAGACATCCCACTGCATTCTGTCCATATATTCACTAATTTCCTATATAGCAGATTATTTTACTGTTTCATAATTTATCTGTTACTAAGAATATTTCCATCTTTTAAAAAAATGTGTGTCCATTCGTCCACTTGATCTATGTGGTAGGCAAGTTTCTTTGACCTGCCTCTTCTTGGGGAACCCACAGCAGGCCTCCTTGTTTCCTAGGTCCCAGGATCTTTTGGTGGCTGCCTTATCTTCATAACATGGTCTTCTCTGTTTCTACCAGTACCTCATAGATGCATCACAAGAATTCTGACCTAACATTCCACAGTTAGTAGTTACAGCAAAAAATGAGCTTGAGACTCTGAAAAACTGAGTGTATGGTCTTAATCTGTATTTATGGAGGTAGGTAATTTCTTAGTTTCTGTAAAAATAGTTTGAGTGCATTCTAGTGATTATTGTTCATTCAACAGCTATATGAAAAAGCTAATTATTTAAGTGTTCAAAATATATAAATATTGGAGGAATGTTTTAAAAGAAAAAAATACTGAATAGCTATTAATACTATAATAACTTAAACCAAGCACTGAAAATAGATAAAAATGCTTTGCTTGCTTGTTGCTGTGGCTGTTTTGGTATTTCATCTATAGTATTAATAGAATATGATTAAGGAGAGTTTCTACCTCCAAACATATAGTTAACATTTAACTATGTTACATCTTTCACATCCCTCTTACATATCTAAACAGGACCCTACATAAGTGAATATGACTCTATAGAAGCCTTAGGAAATTAGCCCAGAACTCTAAAAGGTAAAATTGGAATAAGCTTGTTTTCTTTTTAGTGTGGACCTGAATATAAGATATAAATAACATGCCTACACTAATTTAAAGTCCGCTATAAAGATAAAAAGTCAATATTTTGCTTACCCATGTCAACTGCATTTCTAGTTGCTGATGAAGAGTTTGCTCCTACAATGAACAGTTTTGCTGGAGAACAAAGAAAACAGAACTGATTACCATGTTTGGGTAATGTTCTACTGTATGGTATTAACACTGATAACACTCAGATGACAGGGAAGCCCAAATGAATTAGTTTCTCTTTCCTAGTCACATAAATTTATAGCTTTCATTTTAAGACATAAAAGTTTATTTCTATTGTAATTTTTAAATTATATGCTAGTTGCCAACAACTATCTGTTTATCAAAACAAAAGGCAAATATTAATTACCCATCTGTTAGAAGGTAAGTCAGATAAATGTAGAAACTTATTACTCAAAAAGTACATTTTATAAACACTGATGGAATATATTATTTACTCTCTTCAATAAACTAAAAATCTATATATAGACTAAATTAAAATTGCTCATAATGTGAAGAAAACTGGAAAAAAAACAACATAACTCCACAATCCCACTTTCCAAATATAATCATTTAAAAAAATTTAGACATTACCTTCTAGTTCTTGGTCATACAAAACAGGGTCTAACACTGCTTCTACTTCTATCTGGTTTACCTTTGTGTAATATTTTTTATATCTCTATGCAGTGTTAACTTTCATCGTAACAGTAATGTATTTACTCTAGAAATAAGGAAAACCTACAAATGAGTAGAAAGACCCCTTCACAAAAAGCCAACAGTCTCACCACCAAAAGCAAGTACTATTTAAATTATTCTGTACCCTGTACTTTTAATGAATTAATTTTACATGATCATTTTTTAAAATTTTTATTGAATTTATTGGGATGACATTAATAAAATTATATAAGTTTCAGGTGCACGATTCTACAACACAGTATATGTATACTGTATTATGTGTTTGCCACCTCAAGTCCAGTCTCCTCCCATCACCAGTTATCCCCCTCACCCTCATTTTTAATAGTTGAACATAATTCTGTAATTTTGATAGGGTATAATTTACTAAATGATTTCTTGCTTTCTGTACATTATGATTAGTTCTAGGTTTATGTTATCACATATAATGCTAACATAAACATCTTGGTAACTTTTTGTTCAACATTATACTGAAGTATTTCTCAAGGACAAATTGTTAGAAATGAAATTATGAGTCAAAAATGTGATCTTTTTTGAGTATTGTTCTATTTTACTTACCTCCTAGATTTTAATAGACGACTGAAAGTTAAGAGTTGTTCTCCTAACAATATAGAATGTTATAAAAAATGCTATTAAAAATATATATATTGCTGTGGCTGGTGTGGCTCAGTGGATTGAGTACCGGCCTGTGAAGCAAATAGTCACCAGTTCAATCCCCAGTCAGGGCACATGCCTGGGTTGTGGGCCAGGTCCCCAGTTAGGGGCATGCGAGAAGCAACCACACACTGATATTTCTCTCCCTCTCTTTCTCCCTCCCTTTCCTTTTCTCTAAAAATAAATAAATAAAATCTTTAAAAAAAAAAATATATATATATGTTAATTTAGTAGGTACAATATATACCTACCCAGGACCACATTAATTGGCATTTCTTTCTTCAGCTTTAACCAGGAAAATTTTGAATAGTTTTCTAAATTTGTAGGATTTTGGTTTTGGCTTGATTTCAACTCAACTTTACATGTCTATATTTACTTTCTGTACATTCACTATTCAAAAATCTAAATGTACTCATATAGAAGAATGGAACAGTAGCAGAGCAGGAAGAGAGAAAATTAAAAAGGGGAATGGATAGAAAACAGGCTAATGAAATACCCTATATAAAGTGTCTGGCATTCAATATATACAATCAATACTCCCTGTGCATTTCATTTATTTCTCTTTTCCTTTTTACTGCTAGATAATCCTCCTGGTACATTGCTTTCCCCATGTTACTTCTCTTTTTAAAAGCCAGCACAGTTCTTCCACCAGGTGAGCCAGTCTGTAGCACTTTGTCCAACCTTAGCTCCCATAATTATACTCTATTAACGTCCTTCCCGCCACAGTCCCTCTGGCCATGAGTTTGTGCCATTTGAAATGGCCTCCTGTCTCTGAAAGAAGAGGCATTTTTAGGTAAGTAGAGAGAGGAAAGCTCTTCATATGGGGAGAATTTTGACCTTATCAAGCCCTCTGGGAACTGAGGGTTACTTGTAAGACTTCTAAGATGAATCTAAACCATAATGAACTGCAATGAACCACAGAGAATATGCTGCTTTTACTTCCTTTTCAACACAAATAGCAATGTGGAATTAATAGGAAGAAATGGGTTTGGAGTCAGGCATACCCTGATGGACTCCTGGTTCAACCTCTTACTGGCTGCAACACAAATTTCCAGTTATCTAATGTCACCTGTGCAATGGGGATAGACCTACCTTGTAGAATTGTTTTGAGACTCATAAGAAATAAAATTTAAAAAATGCCAAGTACAGTGTCCGGTACAAAGTAAGACTCCACACATGGTACTTATGATTGAGTTAAAAGACAACGTCCTATCTCATCTTACATGTCCATCCTCCCTCCAAATAATGACAACCCCAACACAACCACAAACGGTAATAAATAATTGCTCATTAGCACCTAACTGTGCCAAGCACTGTGGTAAGTGCTTCTTTTGTAATTTCATCTCACTTACAAATAAGCCTGTGAAACAGATGCATCACCATTTTGTAGATAAAGAAATTGAGTTTCAGAGAGATTAAATAACTTGTTAACCCAAGATTGTACAAGTCAGTATCTGCACACCCAGGAATTTCAGTCTAGTCAGGTTTAAGCCTTTAATCACTGTGCTATGCTGACCATAAGCTGGGTGTAAGAACAGTGCACCTTTTTATTTTTTCATAACTTGAGTTTGGCACAATCTCTTGAAAGTAATCACTTGATACATTTGTTGAATGGGTATAATATGTATTTTATTTCTCTTCATGCAACTTGTTGCTTGGACTTCTTTCTATACTGCCAGGCCCTCTCAGCCATTGTCTGGCAGTGTCCCACCGGGAAGGGAGGCTTATGCCTGCTTTGATTAGACAACTTTCTTAAGACTTCCCTTTATTCTATCCATTTCCTCCACCTTAATCTTCCCACTTCTCTGAAGTCCAAAATATAAATTAATAAAAACAGTTGTGGCCCTGGCCGGTGAGGCTCAGTTGGTTGGAGCATTGTCCCATAGCCAAAAGGCTGCAGGTCTGGGAGTTCATGTTCCTGTGTCGTTCCGGGTTTGGGTGTGTATGAGAGGCAACTAAATCAATGTTTACCTCTCTCCCCTCCTCTCTTATTAAAAGCAATGAAAACAATGTCCTCAGGTAAGGATTAAAAAACAAAACAAAAAACTAGTTGTAAACAATAGCAAGGTAAAGTTTTAGCGTGACCCCACTGAAGTAGCCAGCACTGACCTCCTATAACCCCAAGAGCTGACATTAAAATTACGTTTAGAGAATCTTCATATGCCCCACACTTAGTGACTAAATCATTCATTACCAGAAGCAAAGAAAGGCTTATTTCCATGCCTGACAAAACTTTACTATTACTTCTACTGTATAAAGCATAATGAATTGGAAAAACTAGACTTTACCAGAAACTTTCATTTCTTCTCTTTCATCAGGATTTATCTTTTCTACTGCATGAGCTACAGTACATTCCAAGACATCTGGAAACTCCTATAATAAACATATGATGTTTACAATAAATATTAAAATATTTCAGATTAGCTGTATATTTTTTATTGCCCTTAACACCCTTTAGAAGCACGGAACCCCCAAAATAACAGGGTTCTTTACCGGAGATCTGGAAAAGAATGGGCTTCATAAGGTTACCTGTATTTCCTGAAATACAGGCAAGACACTGTGTATGTGTATGTGTCAATTTTCTGAGACAAAGTGTGTCACTGTGATCAGGTACTCAGAGGGATGCATGATGTGAAAACAAACAAAAAACAAATAAATGGGGGGTAGGAGGTCTGTAAGGAATTAGAACCACTAATACAGTGGATAATTTTACTTAGGAAAAAAACAATGAAAAATAATATTAATCAATCCATTCTCGATTGATTATCCAAAATAATATTATCTAAATAATATTATCCAAAATAATATTTATCAATCCATTCTGGGTAATGACACATTAAAAACTTTCTACATTAGTCACAAACATTTTAAATCAAAACAATTTTTCTGAGTATAATAAAAAAAAAATGCCCTGGCTGGTGTGTCTCAGTGGATTGAGTTACAGCCTGTGAACCGAAGCGTCACCTGTTCAATTCCCAGTCAGGGCACATGTCTGGGTTGCGGGCCAGGTCCCCAGTAGAGGGTGCATGAGAGGCAACAACACGTTGTTTCTCTCCCTCTCTTACCCTCTAAAAAATAAAATAAATAAAATATTTAAAAAAGTAAAAATCATTCTAATGCATAATGAATAATTTATTAAGGAAATATAAAATTTAGCACATTAATCAGAAATATATTAACTCACATTTATAGTATTAGATAAAGTAAACAGTGAAGCCTTTCTCACAATTCTTGAACATATTACAATGCCTGGTGCAGTGTTTACTAGTCATGCAGAAATAGAGTAAATGGTTTTTTCAGAGACACAGAGACAGAGAGTAGACATTAATCAACAAATGTCTAGCAGCTAGAGTTACCACACTTGCAGTATGCCCAGGGGAACAAATATGTCCAGCACAGAACTTCTATTCTTTTAAAACGGTCTATGTAATTTGTTACATGCCTTTGGCTGAGTTGGCTACCAGAGAGTGGTTTATAGACAGGTATTCTGTATATTCACATTTATGATAAAGGCCATATACTGACATTTAATGAAACACAGTTCCTTAGTGTTGCGGTAGAAACTGACATTTTACAAATTATTTCTAGTGACTATATTACTGGGGTGATATTCTATCAAAGCAATTTACCAACCAAAATTATTTAGTAATATTCTTTTGTCAGGCTAAATATAAACTGAACAAAATACATTGTGAGGAAACTCTGGTAGGAATTAAGCACAGAGAACCCTAGTATCTTTTCTAGTTGAAGAGTCTAGATTTTCTGTTTTATGCTTAAGCCTACTGAGTCAGACTACCATCTCAGCATATCGGCCGCAGGGAGTTTTATGCTAATTGCCTATTTGACTTCCCTGTTAAAACTGAGGAAATTAATTTCTTGCTTACTTCCCTTCCCTTGAGACAACGTGATTTCTTGACCCATATTTTACTCACCCTGACCAAATCAGGGCTGATTTGGGAACTCCATTCATTCAAGGTCTTTTGGATACAATCTCGAAGCTGCAAAAAGAATGCATTTTGAAACTGTTAATAAACTCTATACAGTTTTATATATTTCTATGACAAGAATGTATTAAGTTTGATAAGTAGGAAAAATATGCCAATAGGAAATAACATACAAGCCAAAATTTTAGTTCTACAAGGTTTTCTTCAACAAAGATTAAGTTTATACCTGTTTTTATCCTACTTTTAATTCTCAAATGTTAATGACCTAAAGCAGTAATCTATTTTTAAAGTGTTTTGTACCAATAAAAATTTGAGCAAACTTTTGAGATATGAAAATATCCATAAAGAAACAAAAAAAAATTTCAAGAATAATGTTTATAATACAGAAACATCGGTTCAAGTCCAGGCAGCCTGATTAGAATTATTATTAACCACTAAGTTATATTCCTCAAAGACAAACAAATGATTCTCTAAATGTGGCCATAGGAACTCCTACATCAGATTTATGGTATTTATTAGAAATTTAAATTCCTGAGCCCCATAATAGACCTGCTTAATCAATGCATATGGGCAGAACTTTTATTTAACAAGCATTCATCCCAAGCAATCAGTCTGTACTCTGAAGTCTGAAAACCACTCCACAGTCTTACACCAGCCAACGTGCACACCAGCACATGCACGTTTCCTAACCCGGGGTGCGCCTACGGCCTGTTGTCCATGTTTTCTTATATAGACAGATACAATTTTTACACTAACCTTGTATTTTGTTATAAATTTATTCAGGCATTTATATTCTTTTATTTCTTATGTCAGTGTATTTCAAACTTATTTGATAGTGGTCCAAAGTAACACAAACATTCACATAGTGAGGACTTCATGCATGTAACATAACAAAAATTTACAGAACAATATTTATGTTCACTACATGTCAGGTGCACTGATAGCTTCTACTAATTAGGAAAAAATGTGCTGCTCCCTGAGTCACTGATTATTTACTACAAATGGTCAACACTACCAGTTTGAAATCAATGCCTTTATAAATATCCAAGGGCACAGTGCTCTGCATTGTGTGATCAATGAAAAAACAAATGAGTAATTAGAAGCAAGGCCCTGAATTGCGAAAGCACTTTCTTAATAGCAATAACAGACTAAACATCTGAACTATCTGATCTATGACCACTTAAGTTAAAAAATGATATAAGCACTTTATTGCACATATCTTAATACAGATAATTACAAGGGGCAACTGGTTTATCAATTGAACAGTTTAGTCACCCAGGTTTTTACAATCCACAACAATACAGTAACCCACATGAATTGTATTTACGAGGTCTATTGTAACAGAAATATATTTATAATCAAACTTAAGTCAGTAGATAAAAATTAGTTGATAATCATTCCAGAAAGAATTACAACCCAATATTCTTTTAAAAATTAGTCAAAGTTGAGGCAGCAGGATGGACTGGAAGTTAACAATTCTATCAGGAGTGCTTTGGCTCAAATCATGGAAGAATTCAATGAAATTTTCCTTTGAAAAGATGGCTCATTTGCATACTTAAGGCTTTCCTGGTTTTTGCATATTCATCCCCTTCTAGAAACCATTTCTTTACTTAATATTGGACTCTGAAAATTTTCAGGATAAATAATAGAACAGTCCAATGTTACAATAACAGGAGAAATTCACTGACTATATCACAAACCTAGTGATTTTTAATCTTTTACATGTTATCTGTATTGACTAAACATTAACCTTGTACTTTTTTGTTCTTTGCTTTCTTCATTCTTAACACACACAGCCACAAAAGATAAGTATCATCGTAACATAGTGTATCATTAATTCTGTGGTTGTATAAGAGTTTTAAAAATAGCATATTATTCAACTGGTCAACTACCTTTATAACAAAGGACTGGGCAAAACAGTCTTATCATGGCACATTTAAAAAACAAAATTTGATTTCATAAAATTCCAGTGTGACCAAACATCTAGGCAGAGATCACAGAATAACAACAAACAAGGAAATATTAAAACTAGAAGAAAACTTTTAGAAAAGTCAATTAAACTCTCTACTCAATGTGCAAATTTTTTCAATAATGAGTGATTTATTCAGTTGCTTTATTCAATGAGGTTAAACTGTTTCAGTAGCATATCCCACTTTGAAGCCTAGTTATTACAAAGTTCTTTTTTTACATGGAAACAAAACACGCATATTTTCCCTATAATATGCTGCCATATCTCGTGTTCCTCAACTATTTTCTAATTTGTTTAGTTTTTTCCCTTTTATGCTGCATCTCCCCAAAATCACACAAACTAGATTTAGTCTTTTGAAAGATGTTTTTAAAAATGTGGGATTTATAGTCCTCAAACTGCATTAAGTGCATTAAGAGATAACTATCATAACTGCATTGAGAAATAAAGTTTTTAAAATTAAAATAGGATAGGAAAAAATCAGAATACATAGTATATAAGAAGGGTTAGTATATATACTTATTTCTATTATACTTTTATGCAAGATAAATGCATTTCTTACTGGGTTTGCAGTGAAAATACTGAAAGTCACTACTCTAGAGTGTGTTGTAGTGAGATAAGAGAAACTTTCACCCAATATTACCAATATTCATGCAAAATGGTGTACTGAACCAGAAGTACTGGAGGACATGAAAGGTCTGGAAGTAAATTTAGAAACATTTATCTTTGGGAGAAACAGTCCAAGTGGAGTGGTTTGAACAAAACCAGGCATACAAATTGAGCTGGAACCTGGACACAGAATATGGTACAGGATTCTGATTCCTATTAAAGTTACCACCAAGAGTTCTCATCTCTGGCTGGGTCCTCACTCCTAGCACCAGACCTAGTGCATATTCAGAGGTATGCCATGTGCTGCTGTATAATCACCAACATCTTATATAAAGAGCAGAAACTGCCTAGAAACACAGCTGATAATACCATGTTGTATAATTTAGGACGTTTTTTCTTTTAATCAAGATTTGTTTTTATCTGTATGGTGTCAGATGGGTACTAGAATTATCAGGGTGATCACTTCGTAAGTTACAAAAATGTCTAATCACTATGTTGTACACCTGAAACTAATATAATATTGTATGTAAACTATAACTAAAAAATAAAAAATTACTGAAATAATATTTCTGATTGAACCAGAAAATAAGGGAGATAAAAATAACTGTATGGAGAATGTCTCCACATATATTTTAATACTCACAACGACCTGCTGATGAAGACATTATCCAACTTTAAAGCTACAAAGTCAGTGTAACTTTCCCAAAATCATGGAGCTCCTAATTTGAAGTTTTATTTATTGTCATTTTTTTAATACTGAAATTGTCCCATACCATCAATATGCCTCCGCAATTAATTGTGCAGTGTTAATGATTGTACGCTCAGAAATGACCAGCTAGGTAACAAGTGTATGACTCCAGATTAACCTCTGCCACCTTCAAACTAGTGATTAGTTTTTTGGCAAGTAAACTAAGATTAATCTCTGGCAAGAAAAATATACCGGTATACTTTGTTTCAAAGCTGAATGTGAGTGTTTAGTCATTTGCCTCACAACAAAAAAACTATTGTTAACATCCTAAAAGCCAAGTGGATTATTACCACTACTGTTACTTAACCTGAATTCTTCAAAAACTAATCTCTAAACTATTTTTCACCTGGGGACGTTGTGGGAAGTGGGGCGGGTCTCTGACCCCTCTAGCCAGGGAGAAGGATCCGATACGTTTGAGAGTTTGGAGATCAGCCATACACACGAAAGGAGGCATCACTCCGGGTGAAGTTGCACCTGTCAAGTTTTTAAAGACCCGTTGCCCCCAGTAGCAGCTTTGGATACAAAGTCGCGCCGACAGCGGCCCCAGCCTCCTCCCGCGGGCGGAGCCCAGGTGCGCGCGGAGCCCGCCCGCCGCCCGGGCCTTTCCGAGCCGCCCGGCCCAGCCCAGCCCAGCCCGGCCCGGCCCGGCCCGCGGCCTGGCCCAGGAGCTGCGCGTCTCCGCGGGCCACGCTCGTCCACCCTCACCTCCTCGCTGTGCGTGGACGGGCACTTCTTCCGCAGGCGGCCCCAGTTCAGCAGATTCCCAGTCTGCAGGTGCAGGGTGCGGGCCCGCGCCAGGAGCGCCCTCGCCGCGCGGCTGTCGGTGCCCATGGCAGCGGCCGACGGAGGGGACCAGCCGGTGATGGGGCCGCAGGCGGGGAAGAGGGAACCCCCGCAGATAGAGTGTCCGAAGCCGAAAAGCTGGGCGCGAGGCTGCCCGCCCCACGCGGCGGCACCTCGGCCTGCGCTCGGGCCCGAGGGAGGCCGGGTAGCGGCAGCGGAGCGGCGGAGCGGCGAAGGACGCGCTGGTGGATGAGGTTCCTGCTACCGCGGCCACCGCACAGGAGAGTTGACTCCCAACTGAGAGCCGTTTCCTGGAAGACAATGACTAAGCAGAAATCGCGGCGACAAAGTGCTTCGTAACCGTTACCCGTCCCGCGGCGAAGCCTGGTGGGGCGGGGCTGCGAGTAAGCTGCGGGTCCGGAGCCCACGGAGGACCTGCCTTCGGACTGAGGCGGGAGGGGAGCCGGGAGGCGGGAGGGCGCGCGGGGCGCGCGGGGCGGGGCCGGGCGGGGCGGGGTAGGGAGGGGCGGTGCTCGGCAGAGCTCCCCCTGTCGGTCATAAGATAGCGGGCAGGCTAGAGCCACCTCCACCTAGTCCTAGTGCCTCCAGCTGCTCTCACGGTCTCCCCCCCCCCCCCCCCCCCAGCTATGGGCAGTCAACATTGGTGAGTTCTTTACACACTTCTTTAAAAAGCAGCGTCAATGTCTTCCCAGGCTTTGAAATACTGGCTGATTGTAGTTTCATAAACAGGTGTTAATGCATAGGTGCCCCTTCTTTGCTTTTCTCCCCTCATTTTCTTTCTCAAGGACAGTCCTCCAAACTGCTCATTTTTCATGTTCATCAATTAAAGGTCAACTTAAAGCAATTTGCTGGGCAGTATGTGTAGTCAAAGAATGAGAATTAAGTCTTGTCCTTGAGAAGCTTAAACTGTAGTTCCGGAGACAAGGCATAAGCATATTATATGAAATAGTAAGTAATGTAGAGGGTTGGGCACAAATAACGCCCCTTTTTATTACAAAATCATAAGCATGTAATTCTGTAACATAACATTATCACACTCAAGCACACCATATGACATTTTAGGTGAAATGTTCAAGTTAAAGTGATAAATTATGACACCCATATTATTACTCTACCAACCACACTCAAGCAGGCCTTACTTCTGCCAGACCCTGTAAAAGGTAGTTTCCAGAGGAGTTCAGATTAACGAGAACACTTAAACTGGTGAGACCAGGGAATATCTTATCATCCATTCCTTTATATGATTTATTCCTATTAAATACCAAATGTGGTAGACTTAGTATTCACCTCAGATTGAACATTTATAGGGCTTTCTTCAAGAAACTTTTACTGTTATTGAGAGTAACTGGATATATGAAAAGGCAAACTGCTATGAAAATGATGAATTGCAGTTGGTAAGAAGTAGGGGAGGGGTAGAAAAGAAGCTCTTCCTTCTAGCTGGAGGTTAGAAATCGTGTCTCTTCTTGAGTAAAATACGTGTTGTCTGAATGAAGGTGAACAAGAGTTCATTGAGGATCTTGCAGTCAAGGTGGTGTGGCATCGGTAAGTATGGCTTGCCTCCTCGCACAACCACATCAAAATTACAACTAAATTATAGAAAAACCATCACTTAGAACCATCGAAATTGAGTTGAATGAAAGTCTAACAACTATGGAATTAAAAAAAACACATCCATCCAGACTGGTAGGAGTAGTGGAGAAAAGAAACAGGCTGGTCCCACATCCATATGTGCTGGTTATAAATTTGGGAGGGATAAGTCGGGGGTAAGGAGTCCCAGCCCCAGCCCAGGGTTCCAGTGCCAGCAAGATAAGTCTGCACAACTTCTGCCTGCAAAAACCAGTGTGAACTGAGTCAGTGGAAGAAACTTATAGAGTCCCAAGCAGTTCCCCTTAAAGAACCCACACACAGACTTACTCAGACTCACTCCCTCTGAGTTCCAGGTAACTTTGCAAACCACTTTTTACATGTTCAATCAGTCACAGCAATTTCTCCATACAGTGCAGAAATCTTTTTTTTTTTTTGCATTTTTACCTTTCTTAAAATAATAAAGCATAATATGCCAAAATATTGCTTATATTCTTCCATCTTTAATATTTAAATGGCTGCACAAACATTCACCACTTTTGTTAAGTATTTTTTAAGTGCATGTTGATATGACAGCTGTCCCAACGCAATATAACAAAATTGTTTCAAATGAAGTTAAAGACAACTAAGCACTGCTAGAACCATAATACAGAAAAAAGTAAATGAACTTTTTGGCCAATCCAGTACTAGATGTAGATGAGTAAGAACCTGGCCCATGGTGAATGAAGGCTGGGAAGATACATCAGGAGAGAATGCATGCACCTTTATTTTGTCTGATTAGTATAATGGAGAGAAATCATATTACCATGGCGGGGTTAGGAAAACTGATAAGGTTTACTTAGAGCAAGCAAAATAGAAAATACCACAAAACAGAAAATTCAAGGAGCCAAAATGAATCAATTAGCTTTTTAATGTTATTTTTCCATATTGGTAAGAACACAGCAAAACTGATGAAATCATAGCAGTTTGCCTCTCATCATATCCAGCTTTTAGGTGTATGTGGTGGGCTGGAATCACTTTATGGTAATTATCAGCAGATTGAGGATTGTAGGTTGTATTCAAAGGAATCTGTTTGTTTATATAGACACTATTCCTGAAAGCACAAATCAAGTGCTAGGTGCTTAATAAATATTTGTTGAATGAATGAATGAATGAGTGCTATTTCTGATGCTTTGTTTTAGAGTTGGGATGAGTGTCTACATATTGGTTATTCTTTGAAGTCACAGTCATCCAGATTAATCATCTTCACTCAGTCACTGCTAAACTATTGCTACAGCCGGAGCCTAGGGGGAAAAAAGAAAAGGCTCCAAGTAGGTCCCCTTCCCCTTTCTCCAACTGTGGCCTTATGTCCCCTGTGCCTTTATACTGTGGAGTTGAGTCGAAGGAAGGGAAGAGAATGCCCTTTCTACAAAAGCAGGCAGTATGGGCAATCCCAAATGGGTTTATGCCTGCTAAGAAAAGGGAAGTGAAATCAGTGATTCACAGACATTATCAGGCACAGGACCACACACACACACACACGCGCACACACACACACACAAATCCCTGGAAAATAAATGATACGGGTAGCATTTATTCAATCATTCAGAAAGTCTTATCGAATATCTAATGTGTCACTAAAGGCCTGTTCTAAGGAATTTAGATTGGCTTTTTAAGACAGAGATATTCCTTACTTTTAGTACAGAAGTCATACAATAAATAAACTTAAAAATGATTTCAATGACTATTTAAGGTTTATGAAGAAAAGGTAATAAAGTGTATGGGAGAGTGGCAATCTTGATAACAATGCATATAACTTGTCCTTTGCTGTGCCCAGGCATTGAGCACTTGAGCTGCACCATTAATAGCTGCACCTGGGAAGAGAAGAGCTACGGTTGAATTACTTCTACCAAGGAAGGTGAGCAGATTTTCAATGAGGCCATATAGAATTCTTTCTCAAAAGGTAGCACTTCTCTGAGAGTCCCTCTGGCTCTTGGATAGGCCCGACTCACCTTCACAAAGCAGATCTGACCCATTCTCTTAACACCAGACAACTTGACAAAAATTCTGGGCATCAAGCTCCTAAAATTCCAATATTTCTGAGTAGGGCATGGTACCCACAGACCACCCAGGTAAAATTACCAACCATCTTCTGGATAATCCAGCCATGATGTTGAAAATAAGAATTCAGTGAAGTTCTGGGCTTTGGAGTTATTCAGAACTTGGTTTGATTTCCTGCTCTGTCTCATCCCTGGGAGCCAGACTGCTGAGAATTAAATGAATTAAAATCCACAAAGCTCTTACAGCAGTGCCTGGCACATAGTAAATGTTCCATAAGTGTTATGTATTTCTGTGTGTATTTGACCTACATGTGAATATGCTGTTATTTCATGCAATTTATTTTAAAATTTCATAATACATTATTTTTCCATAACAGGAAATATAGTACATAGATGTCTGTCTCATCTGTATTAAAAGCAACCTAGTATTTTATTATATGAATATAATATAATTTATTTATTCTCTGTATTGCTGGACGGGCAGGTTGTTTTCAGGTTTTTGTTAGAAGAAACAATGTGACCATTAACATTTTTAGTACTTCCTCTTTGTACATGGGGAAACATTTTTCTTGAATAGATTAATAAATGTGAGTGTTACTGTCTTGAATGGTGTGCACATTTTCTGTTGTAATAGCTACTACTGAGCCAATTTCCACTCAAATCTAAATTGCATTCCCTCCCACAATCACCACACTAATTTTTATCTGTCTTTTCAGTTTTTGCCAGTGATGGGTAATAAGTGGTATTTCATTATTTCTAATTACTAGTAATTTTATTGTTTTATGATGTATTGCAATCATACTGTATGTAATTTTGCATCCTTTTAAAATTCATATGGTACATACACAGTTTTCCATGTTATTATACTAAGTTATTTTCTAGTCTCTCTTAGCATAGACAAGAACATTGCTAATTCTTGCCTTATTCTTTGGGTCTGAAAAAACATGTTTAATCAAGGCAGCTGTCATGTATCTATTGACAGTATGTAATCCCTGAAGACAAACAAGCTTTTAGCAAAGGGTAATTTGACACATTTTACAAAGTTCACAAGGCAAGTTTCTTTTCCCTTGGTTCCTGTTTCAGTAGCAATTTCAATGAAGCAAGTTAGACAACATTGTGTGAGGCACTGGAAATGGCTGTCCAATTCCTGAGGTGGTAGTTTGCAGTGGGGCACAGACCACAGTGTCTCACAGCCTAGGAATTCCATGCCACATTATTTAATAATGTGCTTTGTGGTGGAAGTCTTATATTGGCACTCTATCCCCAAATTCCTTCTAAGAATGCCTTCCTGTTTAACAGAGCCTGGAAGCTAAACACTGTAATTCTCAGAATTCCTTACAGTTCTCACTCTAGTACAAATTAGAATACATCGATTCCATGCACTATTTTAGATTTCAAAGGTAAGAGTACAATGAAGAGCTTCTTCCTGAGTCTTCAGCTGTTGAATTTTGTTGCAGCCATGGTCTGATGTCCTACCCCCAGCTTTGCAGGTGTCAGGCAGTTCCAGCCACTTTCTGACCCTACACCACAGTGATGGCTCTCAAACTCAGCGGATTCAATGGCAACCTCCTGATAGCCCGCCGTTCTTACTGTGGCATGAGAGCAGCTCTCCTGGAAGGACAGTTGAACAGTGTCATTCTGGGAGTAATTTCCAGAGGCCCAGTCCAGAGCTCAGTTGTCTCTCCTTCAATTTTGTGAGCACTTAACCCCCTGTACTAAATACCCTCTGCTTAAAGTAGAGTGGTTGTTCTGTTCTGCAAGTGAACCCTGACTGATGCCATTTCTGTTCTTGTAACCACATTGGAATGCACTACTACACTGAAAATGTAATACAATGTTTCAATCTCTGACAAACATTATAATTTTAAATGTACATCTATACAAGTATTTACACATTTGTGCAAAGTGCTAACTATAGTGTGCTATTATATAGCAAAAGAGAACCCATAATTATGATACACATACTTATTTTATTTTTTTAAAGATTTTATTTATTTATTTTTAGACAGAGGAGAAGGGAGGGAGAAAGAGATATGTGGTCGCCTCTCATGGGCCCCTAAGTGGGGAACTGGCCTGCAACCCAGGCATGTGCCCTGACTGGGAATTGAACCAGCAACCCTTTGGTTTTGAGGTTGGCACTTAATCCACTGAGCCACACCAGCCAGGTCAAATTTTATTTTTATATACAAATTTTTAAAGTTTTAGGAAGATTAAAATAGGGAAAAACTCATAATTCTGATGTGCATTTTTTGAGGATTTTAGTCACAGCTATACAAGTAATGATAGCTAGCTACAGGAGCATTATAGCAGAATGGCTAGGAGAGCAAGGCCATCGCATCAGACAACCTTAGTGTGAATCCTGGCTCCACCACTTGTCAGCAACATTTTTGGGGTAAGTTTTTTATTCTTCCCAAGCCTTGGTTTTCTCATCTATAATAGGATAATCCTAGCACTCAACTCACACAGTTATTATACAAATAAATAAACCAAATAAAATATTAGCATAACATATGGCACATATAACTCAATAAATGTTAGTTATCACAGGAACAGGTACACGCACATATATTACCTTTTTTGCATGATTTACTCTGGAAATGCAAGACTTTCAGGATTATTAAAACTTTCTGGCAAGGAAACTACTTACTGGTTTCTAATTTTAGTTAGTTCTATATGTTATTTCAAGTAATGTATGTATGTTGGCTGCTTTCTTCAGAGACTCATCCAAACTCCCTGAGGAAATACTTCAGGAGGGGTCAAACCGTGGCCTCCAGGCCGCATGCAGCCCAGGATGACTGTGACTGTGGCCCGACACAAAATCGTAAACTTACTGAAAACATTATGAGTTTTTTTTGTGATTATGTGTCACAGTATATTTAATGTGTGGCTGAAGACAACTCTTCTTCCAGTGTGGCCCAGAGATGCTAATAGGTTGGACACCATGGAAGAAATTACCTTCAAATGTATTCAAAACTTGCTAATACTTGCTAATTCTATACAAGTTGTATTTAAAATCTGGCTAGTGTTGAGCCAGCTTTGGGCTTTCATTGAATTGCTGGATGTTGCTTGGGTCCCATGGACTTTAGGACCAAGTCTGAGCTGCAGTGCACAGCGGAGGGAGGTAACCCAGATTCTGTCTCAACTGTCCCTGATAGTGACCCTAACCGAAGACGAACGGGGACTAAAGTCAGGGTAGCATGTTCACTATTAAATGAAGAATTACCATAGAAAGATGCAGAAGGGGTTAGAAACCTGCCCCCAGAGCTGCTGGGGAATCAGGAGCCCAGGGAAGGCGCTCAAGTGATAAGTAATGGAGGGACCTAAGGCGAGCTTGGAAGTATCTCCCGTGTCAGAATCTCCTTTGTGCAGTGAAGGAACTGAACTGGAAGATGCTCTTTCCCAATGACTGGCCCATTTGCCAGAAAGGACTTTTCTTAGTAACTGGCAATTGAAAAAAGCAAAGGTTTATTATTACAAGGATTGAAATTCAGAGACAAAAGAAGGAATAGTATTGTCCTTATTAGAAGGTAGTGAGTTGATGGGGGAACGCTCTCTTGGTTTTCTGCCATCGCTGTGAAATAAACATGTCCCGGCCACCTGGCTGGCTGAGAGGATGAGAAACGTGCAACAGACCTGGACCCAACTTCCAGCCTAGGATAAGCCCAGCTGAGCCCAATGCCCAGAAGACCTCCGCTGGCCTGCACATCGTAAGTGAGAATAAGTATTGCTTTACACCATTAAGTTGTAGGGCTGTTTCTTATTAATCATTTGTAGCAATAGCAAACTGAGATAATACCCTAGCTACTTTTCTATGGCAGTGGTTTTTTCCTTGTTGGTTTGTAAGAACTGAAGGCATAATTGCCCTGTTAGTCTTATGTCACATATAATTTCCCATTTAGCATTTTCTTTTCAGTTTTGATTACTGTGTTTATTGATTTACAGAAGCCTTTTATTTCTTTATGGACAAATATGACACTCTTTTCCTTTATGGCTTCAGCCTGTGGTGTTATGCTTAGAAATGACTTTCTGCCTCAAGATAACACAAATGTATGCTTTTTTTTCTTTTGGTACTTATATTATTTCATTTTTTACACTAACAGACTCCATTTGGAATTTATTTTGATAAAAGGTATGAAATAGGTGTTATCTAATTTGTGTACATATACATGGGTCTGTTTCTAATCTTTCGATTCACTTACATTGTTCTGTCATCTATTCAGTGGCACACTCTCGTATTATTTTGTTCATTTTAATCTCACAGTATGATTTTATTTGTGTTGCTAAAGTGATGTTATGCCATCTGAGAATGTATATGCAGGTATTAAAAAAAGAAAGGAAATGGCAGCCACAATATTCAGGACCATGGTCACTTCGAAGAGTGAGGGTGGGCTTGGGCCTCGGGAGGTGGGCGCAGCCGGCGTCCGAGGCGCTTCCAGAGGGCGTCACACAGGGGCTCACCTTATAATAAGTTTTTAAATAGCACCAATTTGTTTTACTTACTTTATTTGTAAAGATAATGTCTCACAGTTTAAGAATATTTTTAGAAGTTCTTACTACACTCAGAGTGCCTTTTAAGTGTGTGTGTAAAGAGGATTTTAAAAATAGCCAGAGGGGTGGCGGGGGTCCTTGCCGTCAATATAAGCATTATGCTGGAATGGTCCACAGTTCATGGAAGTGGAAGGTCTGTGAGGGTGTTTGTTCAAAGCCTCCAAACCTCCTCTTCCACTGACGTTCAGACTCTCAGGTCAGGTGCCGCATGTCCTTCACACCCCTTCTGGCTGCTTCCCCCAGTGCCGCATTCTGAGTTAGGTAGGCGGCACCTGCGCCTCGGTAGCTCCCTCTGGCCTCTCCCCACCGTCTTTACTACCCCACCGAAATGCTGTGCATATCAGCATGTAGTGGCCGTGGAGCTCTCACTACCAGGTGTTCCCCACACAGAGCTTCTGATCTGGTAAGTCCTCTTATCACCCACTTTCAGGGCTCCATGTTGCCTGTTGGATAAGGCTCAGATTCCCTGTAGACCAGCACTCGTGACTGCCATGGGCCTTTGGCCTCTTGCCTTTGGCTTCCTACACAAGCCTTACATTTCGGGTAACTGAACTGTGTGCCCTTCCTCTCCGCACCATCTTTCCAGTCTTCCGACTTTGCCCTCCCACCTCAGCATCTCACACAGCCCGGCTTTCCAGGCCCGTCTCACGTGGCGCTCTTCTTCACCTTCACCCCTGCTCTGCTCCACTCCTCTCACGCCCTCATTCTTTTCTCTCTTGCATATGATTAGCTAGCTGCCTCATCTGGCTGTCCCCCCCCGCCCCCCCGCGCCCATGCTCTATGTCCTTTTTTTGCTCAGAGTCCCTTCCAGGATTGCCTGTGACATCCATGATTAGGTCCAGCAGGGGTTAAGCCCTCAGACCCCTCCAGTGCTCTCTCAGGTCACTCCCACGTGAAGCCTCTGCTCCAACCAGAATCTCCTCTCCTCGGTCTGAAACGCTCCGTGGCACCCAGGCTGTGCTGTCAGTCCATTCTCTCCATCCCACCTGCCCTCTCCTTATTTGCTCCTCCTCTTACACTATGTTTCATCTTCTCCGTGAAACCTTCCCTCGTTACTCTCGTTAAACTTTCTATTTCCCACCTCTGAACTTTTGTGACATTTCTTTTCTATTGACATTTGTCACAAATGTCCTTAAATTCTCCTTTGTGTACTTGTTTCTCTGGCCAATTTAACGATCAGTTCTTAGAGCTGGTGTGCTATCCTTAGGCTTCCGCTTTAGTGTCTCTCATGGTTTTGAGTGGGGTGGCTCAGTGCCATAGGTTGCTTGGTGAAGGCATGTTGATTGAGTGACCACCCTTGTACCTAACTCAATTCTGAGTAAATACAGTGTCCCTGGCTTAGGAAATTGCACCTGTACCTTCTTCATGTCTTACTTTTCTTGGTTTCAAAATGGTGATGACTTTGTTCCATAAAAGAATGGGACAAAGCTAAATTAGCCAGATGCTCTAATCTTTTCAGTGTCATGTATTTTTATTATCGCTTAAAAGAAATTTGCTTCTTAATTCTGAGGAAGCCAGTTTCTCTGGGGTGTGGCTGCTTTCCCCAGCTAACTTGTGGTAAAAGTTGATAGGGTTTAATTTCAGTAAATTAAAGGCCCTCATAGCAGAGGACTAAATGATCTCCATACCCACAGGGGAAACAGGTGGTGCCCTTTCCTTCAGAAGCTAAAGCTGAGGCTCGCCCCCAGCCCTGTGCTGTGTGCACCGTCAGACCCCAAGCCTAGTTCCCTGCTGGACATCTCTTGGAGGGCCCATCAGCACCTTGGACTCTTGGCAGATAACACTGGCTCCTTCTTTCCCCTCCTCAAGTATTCCTTATCTCATGCGGTGGCACTCCCTGCCGCCGTTCTGAGGGAACCATGGCCGCCAGCGGAGCCCTCCTGTCCTCCTTTATTGCTCCCACTACCCGTACTCATTTCCTAATGAAAACCACCACTGTTTCCCATCCCGACCCTTGGTCCCCTCTGCTCAACCACTGCAGAAGCCTCCTCCTGCTGTGGACTCCCACAGTGCCACCACAGTGACCTTCCTAAGCTGCACAGAAACAGGTGTTAAACAGAGGTAAAGGGTACTTTGCAGTTTAGAAAGAGCACCTTTCGCCTCCATTTAAAACCTGCTTCTGTTGTCTCTAAAGGAGATGACCCTCCTCTCCTGTTTGCCTGGTGACAAACTCATCCTCAAAATCCTCTGTGGGTGTCTGTATGGACCATGGCTCACTCACTTTTGTGTTGCTGGACCCAGCATGCTGCCCAACACCTAACAGCAGATGCCCAGTTTTCTGCTGACTTGACTGTGTGAATAAACCATCACAGGCTGGTGATCTAGCAGGAAGATGGCATGTGCTGTCTTCTCATTTCAGTAGGCAACTGGGAGCCCCCAGGCAGCTAGGGGCCACTGCATGGCTTTGTCCTGTCCGGTCCCTCTGTGCATCTGACAGGGCAGTGCTCCTCCTCTCGTGTGCCATCTACTCCTCGTCAGCCACCCCTCCACCTCAGTAAGCCTATTTCCTCTGCTGTCCACATGGTGTAGTAAAAGGTCACAGAGTTTGGAGTAAGACCTGGGAACTCATTGACCTCTGCCAGCAACTACTGTGCGGCCTTGGACAAATCAAGTCTTTTTTATTTTTTTCTCAGCCTCAGGTTTTCCTTTTGTAAAATGGCAGGGGCAGTGGGTTAGGCTAAAATGAGTGATTTTAGAAGTTCTCAGGGGTAGAGGTGCAACAGCTGGAATTGAGGCCAGGACCAGGCCTTCAACCAGAGGGGCTCTGTCTCGGTGTGTTTTATTTGTTTATACATGTTGGTAATATCGAGATTCAGCAAAGTGCTCCTCAGTCAAAACCTGTTTGAAAATCCCTGAATTTTAAAATCCCTCTCCTCCTGTTATCTCAGGAACCATAGTTCTTCATACGCTAATACAATTAGGCTTTGCTGATCTTCTGAAAAGATTTTGTTTTTTAAACTCCGGGGGCAATTTCTCCCTTTAGTTTTCTTAAAATTGAAATCTAATCACAGGTTCAGCTGGTTCCCTGAACTGACCTGACTCTACAGTCCTGGCTCGTTTGTATTTTTATCATCTTTCCAACGTGTGCTCTCAGTTCCTGCTGAGATTTGCTAGCTGGTTATAAAACACAGCTGTGCGGTGAGTTCACCTTGGAGTCGGCTTGCCACTCGGAGACATCAGAGGCAGGCCCAAACTTGTGTTCTGTAAGTTGAGTGGGAAGAAAACCAGCGGGCTTTGGTAGGATTCATTTTAATACTTACCACTGAAAAAAGAATTTGTTTAAAATAAAATTAGGATGCAAACTAAAATTCAGTGTGTTAGAATATAAAAGGAAAAAGAAACAGGCATTTGTAGGGCACCTACTACGGGCAAGGTCCTGTGTGAGGGCTGGCATGGGGGAAGGGAAGACAAAACTGCACTGTGTTTTGTCTTAGGGAGTCTACAGATCAGAGGTCTTCCAAGAAACGACTCAATTAACCTACAACGGGAGGTTCATAAGTGCTGGTTTCCCACTAAAAGTGAAAAGAGTCCTTGTGAGCCATTCTGACCTTGTTGGTGTCACCATCAAAGATGAATTTAGCTGAAATTGGCTGTTTGCTTCCTGGCTCTGAATCCTTGTGGGTTGTATGTGAATGATTAATGGATAGAAGGCACATTACAAATTCTGTAATAACTGTTATTTAGTGACTGACTTACTGTTTGTTTGTTTTTTTAAAAAAACAAGGCAAACTCGCCAAAGAAAGCATGGACTTTTGCCTCCATGCCTTTCCATGTGCTGTGCAGCCACCCTGGAACATTCTTTTCCCTGTCCTCACATCTTATTACTACGGCTAACTGATTGTTAAGTCTCTGCTTAGAGCACAGCGTCCTGTGGGAAGCCCTCTAAGTCTGGGTGATGCACCCTTCTTGTGTCCTCCTAAAACGTCTTGTATTTACCCTTGCAATGGAGAGCACTTGTATTTTATTGTATTAGTCTGTTTCATCAGAACTTATATGTAAGACTTATTGGGTACTAACTGTAAACACACTTAACATATATGGATTCACTCAATCCTCTCCTTACTATGTAGGAGGTGGGCACTGTTATCATCGCCATTGTAAACATGGGGAAACTAAGATATACTAGGTTAAGTGACTTGTCCAGGGTCATGTTGCTGGCTGGGATTCAAATCCAGGTAGTCTAGCTCCAGGGTTTATACACTTAAGCAGGATGCCTTTCCACTACCAGGGCAGTCTTGCTCACAGGTGTAACCCAGGGACCTGCAGTTTGTTTGGCCCTTAGAAGGCATTAGGGCTGACTTGTTGGAAGAGAGGATGGAGCATCATTCTCCCCCCAGGAACTTCTGCATGGGGCCTGGTCACAGAGAGCTACAGTCTGAGGTCAGAGCCAGAGCTGAGGGCCTGAGAGGAGGGAGAGACCCTTGCTGTCTGGGAGCTGGGGGCTGATGTGTGGGCTCCACGTTCTCCCACAACACCTGGGATCTCGGCCAGACAGTGACCACCCCCTCTGGTTGTGTCAGGACAACCTGGAATGTGTCTTCCTGTGAGTCTTGAACTAGTGACCCAAATGACCTTAATTTTAAGAGAAATATTATGTATTTGATTTGTAAAAATCTAATGAAAACAAAAACACACAAAAAATGGCAAGTGCCAAAAAGCAAAGAGATTAAACTTGTACAGAACCATCTGTACAGTAGAATTTCCAAAGCACACACACACACAAAGATACAATTTCTTTTTAAAAGGGTTCTGAGTCTAAAGAGCTTGTGTAGAAGAAGCTATCCTGAGCCACCCCAGTCCTCAATGCCCCAGGCCACAAAGCGGAGGCAGAGGCGGCTGGGGACAGCTGCCAGGGAGGACACACGCTTGCCTACCCTGCAGCTCTTTCTCCCTGAGTGCTCGGGGGCGAGACCTTTATCAGAGCTGCTAAAATTAACTGGTGTTTTTACAGCGCTCGTTCATCACGTTCGGGCAGCCTTTAACTTACAGGTTTGATACGTCGCAGCAGGGATGTGAGATAATTGCACCGCAACAAAATCTGTGCTCCGTCCTGCCCCCGCCTCCTGAACATGCCTGACTCTCCCCTAGCATGTGGGTTCCTCACCCCTTCCCCTCCCCTGGCACCCAGCAGATCCCTCCCTGTTTTCCACTGAGTCCTTCCAAGTAACTTCTCTGCTCACTCATCCCCAGTTTTTGGAAATACCACATTTGTAGTAAAATGGTAAAGGCAGTATAATATGATATTCTTCCACATCAAGTTGTGGGGTTTAAGACCTGCTCCTGCTGATTTCTTTGGCATGCCACTTAACTTCTCTAAGCCTTTACACTAGTAACAGTTCCTGCAAATGGGATTATTACGAGGATTACCTGAGGAGATATATGTAACAGGGTTGGCACCGTGCCAAGCACACGCCACACCCTCACAGGCCAATCCCCTACAACAGAGTCCCAGGAACCTCTCTTTGTTTCTGGGTCCTCTCAGGTCCTGCGGGTGCCCCAGAAGTGACTCTGGGGTTGGAGATGGTCTTGTCCCACACCACCCACAGCAGGCATAGACACAGGGAAGTCGAACAGGGACTACAGTTGCTGATCCAGTGTCTTTGTCCCTTGTAATGGGGAGGATCCCTTCTGGGCTACAGAATAGAATGTGTTAGAGCAGCTTAATCACTGGCTTATTTATTAACCAAGCCAGGGAGAGTTTGGCCGAGGACCCTGACTTGCACTGGGAGTGCTAGTCTTTATTCACTCTGTGGTCTGACTCATCTTGATTCTTTGATTTTTACCACAGACCAGAAAGGTTCATTGACCCAGAGCTGGCAGAGGCGCCTGGGAACCTGCCAGCAGAGCTGGAGGGAGGCTTGGGCTGCTCATCCTGCTGGTGCCTGACTTCCTGGTGCTCCCTCCCCTACCAAGCAGGCCGAGGTGATTTTCATGAGGTTAAAGAGTGACTATGCTAAAGGCCCCACTATGAGTAAGTGAAAGCTCCCAGGCTTGAAGTCGGTCGCTTGAATTTGGGCATCCTGGTCTCAGGGCTGTGCTGCCAGGGCAGAGACAAACCAGAGCTCTTGGCCGTGGGGGTCCCTGGGTTCCGAGGCTGCTGCTGTGGTCAGGAACAGGCCGGTCTGCGCAGGGGCTTTTCGTGTTTACTATTCTGGGGTCTCCGTTGTTTAACCCAAAGTAGCTGGAGCTGTAGGGTGGTGAGCAGGTGTCATGAAAAGGCCTGAATTCTGGGCTATGTGATCAGCATGTGGCTCTGACCATGATTCACAGAGAAATCCTTTTACAAGCATAAACCCTATTGCTCTGTTGACAGTTACTTCCATTCGTTAAGCACTTACTACTCCGCTCAGGCAGGCCCTGGGCTGTGTGTCTGCCGGAGTTGTTCCATTTACTCCCCATAACAACGCTTCACGGCAGGCATGAACTCCCCACACTGCAGGTCCAAAAACGGAGATGCAGGGTGGCTGGAAACTGGCGTAAAGTCAAATCATTAGAAAGTGGCAGAACTGACACTTGATCCCAAGTCTGACTGATGCCCAAGCCTGTGCCTTTAGTAAAATAGAGGGAAAATATCCACGAACTCTCCCCTTTCCCCCCAGCTTAGTGAAATCAGTGGGAATAGATGCACTCCCCTCTTCCTGATAACATAGTTTCCCAACTCCAACCCCTTGGAAAGGGGGCTTGAATTTGCCTTCAGAGTTGCCTCAGGGAGAGAGGCTTGGGCTGTCACCCCGGCCAGCACTGTGGGGCTGGTTATATTGCCTGGTCTTGGTGGAAATAAGGTCTGAGCAAAACATGCCCTTCCTTTCAAAGGAAAGGTAACAGTCCAATCTGGATTTACTTCTTTGTAAAGAGCACCCACTGCAAAGGCCTTGGTGAGATTTTTGCCCTATGACCCAGACTGTGAATGTTTGCTGCAAATAGAGTTTTTTTGAGGCAGGAGGATTTGGGTTGGGCTGTACCCAGGGCTGAGGTCAAGGTTGAGTAGAGCTCAACTGATGTGCTTTTCAGATCGGTCAGCTTCTCTCCTATCTCCAGTCCCAGGAGCTTAGCCAGCACCTGGCCCAGCTCTTTGCTGCATAGGACCCGGACAGACAGGCCTGAGAAGTGAAGGGATTTTTCCAAAGTCACGGCAGTTTGGGTAGACTCAGAACCAGACCTCCAGCCCCTGGATGGGCTTTCCTTGCCTTGGAGGGCTCATAACTCCTTCTCCACCCTGGTAAATGGACACACTTATGCTGAGAACTTTGTGTGGGAGGTCTGCAGTCCCAGTTACCTCTGTTGGCATTGAACTCTCTTTTTGTTTTGAAGTTTCTCTTCCAGGAAGAGATACTTTGGTATGTGCAGTTGTTTGTTGGAGTTTTGCAATGTCTTTCTTTTGCCTGCAGAGCTGGAGGCTACTGTGGTAACATATCACCCTGCCAGAGAGGCATCTGTCCGGCGGGCCCACACATGTGATCTGGGATGTTTCAGAGGATGACACAGCATGTTCCTGGAGCCAAACCGATGGCATCTCACCCATGAAGGGCTCTCTGCAGGGGGCGTGAGGGGGCAGTAATGAAACAGTGGGAATGGAAGAATGAGCTGAGGAGCAGGTGAGGGGTTCCAGGTTAGAGAGCGGTGACAGTTTGGAGACCACACCTAGTTTAGTGCCTGGATCAAGAGCTGGAAGAGGAGAGAGATGAGGTTGGAGAGGAAGGCAGGGCCTTGTGAATCTTGGTGAGGGCACTGGACATTTTCACAGGAGCAGCAGGCGCGGCATGAGACCTCGCATCCATCTCCTGTTTGCGACCTAAGCACGTGTGAGAGAAACCCTTTGAACTCGGCAGTGACTGTCCACAGAGGAACATGTTTTTCCAAGAACTCTGGAGACAGGATAAGTGAGGACATCCAGGCCAGGGATATTAACTGGTCATGTGCTCCACGCTGACCAGCAAACCAGCTTTTGCCCTTGCACATGGTTTGGTTCCAGGCACTGAAGCCAGGGAAGCTGCACGCACCCCACTGCTCTGTGCTTGATTTCCCACCACAGGTCACGGCATACACAGGGTGACGTGACCATGGACTCACACCGTTGCCAGCACGCTGCAGGGAAGGGCTGGGTCCTGAAAGGCCAAATGTCATTTCTTGTGTGTGTGTTTTTTCTAAATGGGACAATCTTCTTGCATGTTATTATTATGAAAGTAGTATGTTTCTTATTAAAAAATAAAAATCCCAGAAATATATACAACAAAAAGTAGAATTTCTTGCCTCCTCTCACAATTCTACTTCCCCAAGAAACCATTTTTCCAGACTTTGAAAGAAATGCATATATATATGCCCAGACATCTTCTGTTGCAGTATCCCAAGTAAAGACAGGCATTCAGGACCCTCAAAATGTCCTTCAGCTCTCCCTGCAAGTCCCCAGAAGGGTGCCTCCCACGCATCTGCCAACCTGTCGGGTGGTTGTGGCTGTAGGGGACAACTTCTCTGCTTGTTTCTCTCAGGCCCTCCTGTACCCACTGCTCGCAGACACTCGGAGAACTTCACAGAAGCCGAGCACCAAAGCCCGTGCCTTGGGGGTCTCCAGGTGTCCTCAAAGTTTCCAGTCTTTGGTTGGCAGAGGTGGGGTGTGGAGTTTTAGGCAGAGATGGGGAAAGGGTCCTCTGCTCACCAGTGCCAACCACCCGAGTCAGCGGGGGCTCCCAGGCTGCTCTGCCTACATCCTGAGTCTTGAGACACCTCCGCTGAATGGTCCCAGCTGCGTTTGCTGCTCGTGCTGCTTGCGGGGGCCTCGAATTCAGACTGGGAGGCAAGTGGAAAGAGAGGTGCTCTTCTCTCTCTCATTGTTCTCTTCCCCTTTCTTTGCCTTTGCCCACCCTCACAGTCTCTTCGCTCCTGTCCTTTGTCTTCAAACAGTTGATACGACTTTGTAGAAGCTCTTTATATACCACCACTATTAACCCTTTTTATTTCTCTATTTTGAAAAATATTTGTATAAGTTTATCTTTAATATTGTTAGTCCTTTGCTCTTGAAATACTTTGAAATTTATGTAGTCAAATCTGCCTAATGTTTCCTTTATTACCTTTGTATTTTCTGTTCTGCTTATAAAAGACTCTTCTGCCCCAAGGTTGCCATAATATTCCTTTCTCATAATGTAGCAGTTGCATATTTAGGTTAAATGCCTTCATCCCCTGGAATTTGTTCTTGTGAAGGTTGTGTGGTGAGTGGATGGAATTTCTTTAAAATTTCCCAGAGTCTGGTGTAGAAGCTGGAAGCTAAGAGACGTGACGGACAGAGCGACTCCAGAGGCTCTCGGATGCCTGGCGGGGGTGCGCTTGTCTGCCGACCACACAGCAGGCTGTGCTCTTGACCAGCTTGGGGTCCCCTCACTTTGTAATTAATGTAAGTCCAGTTTAAATGCCAGGTTTCTGGGAACTGCACAAAATAATATTAAAGTTGGTGTGGAAAAATAAATATCTGAAGGAATTGTCAAAGTAATAAAAAAAAATAAGGGGGGATTCACCCGCCAGATGTTCAGAGGTAGCTGAGGAAGGCCCTGCCATCTGAGCAGCCCCATGCTGCTGTGGGACACGGAGTGGTGAGACAGACACCCACTGGCATCTGGGGGCACATCTGCACTAGGTGTCCCCGGGAGCCGGGGGAGTCAGGGAAGGTGGCCTCTCACTTTACAGGAAGGGCAGCACCATGACCAATAGTCATGTTGTGATGGAATAACCTTAGCTCCTATCTCAGTGAGTGGGAAAAGAAATTCAAAATGACTTGGAAATCAGAATATAAAGGAAGTAAATAAAAATTATGAACTTGGCAAAGAATATGGAGGATATTTGTATAACCTTGAAATAAGAAAGACTTTAAAAAACTAGACAGTTTAAGAAGAGAATAGAGCTAATTCCCAGATGAAACTACTCTGGTAAGAATACAACTTACCTCCATGCAGATGAACTTGGGATGTGATCTGTTTATTGTGAAGATAAATGAAATACATAAAAGGAATAAAAGTTGTTGACACTGAGCTTATCTCACACTAAATTCCAGTCAGTTTTTAGCCAGTTTTGAGCACTGGTACCTCGGAGTCTCCGGGGTCCAGGGAAAGGGCCTCGCTTGGGGACAGCACACACCCTCCCGGCTCTGGTGACCTGTGCACCTGTGTCTTCCCACTTTCCTTCTGTAAACAACTGGGAGTGGGATTGCTGGTTCATATGCTTTCCAAGCGGTGTATTTGACTTTCCCACTAGCAAAGTTGATGCTTCCAATTTCCCTACAGCTGCGCCAGCACTTGTCACTGTTGGTCCTTCGGATTTCAGCCTCTCCCTGTCCATAGTGGTGTGTCCTGCTGTTTGTCTGCACCCCCTGGTGCCAGATGCACGGCCATCTTTTCACGCACTTATTAGCCACTCTCACGTCCACCTTGGTGAATGGTTCGTTCGAATCTTTTGCCCATTTTAAAAATTTGGTAATTTTTCTCATAATTGAGTTTAGAAAGTTCTTTATGTATTCTGAATACAAGTATATGATTTGTAACTATTTTACTTCTGTCTCTGGCTTCTATTTTCATTTTCTTAATGGTGACCTTTGAGGGGCAAGTGTGTGTCGTGTTTGATGAGGAGCAGCTCAAGCAGTGGTCCCACTGGAGTTGGCCCTGCTGGCATGACCCCAGGCAGAGTGAGTGTGGAAACGGTGTAACATGAAGATGCACACCACACACACTGACTCACACATGCACTGCATCACACACATAGCATGTACATTTACACACATGATGGACTGTACCCACACAGAGGCAAAAAACTTCAACACAGTGGTCCCGGCCACAAGGAGACCTTGGGCCATGTCCCAGCCCTGAATAAAGAGGAATGCTGATGCATGGGACCTCTGTACCTGTGGGAATACATGTATTCGAAAGGACCTACTTGTGTTCCTCGATGAGGCCTCTGACCTCTGTGGTCTGCAGCCCCGAGTCACATAATCGAA
Source organism: Tonatia bakeri (assembly GCA_004024845.1). Taxonomy (NCBI): domain Eukaryota; kingdom Metazoa; phylum Chordata; class Mammalia; order Chiroptera; family Phyllostomidae; genus Tonatia; species Tonatia bakeri. Next base: position 129,688 of record PVIA01003843.1, read on the forward strand.
TGTGCTCGTCCTGTCAACATTAAAAAGGAGGAAGAAGAAAGATGACACTTACAACCCATCCACTGTGTATACATTGTCCCAGGGGTCAGGGGCTGGGTCCTAATCTAGAATGCTGGGGTGCTGCCGGATGGTAGCCCACCTTGGGACAGTAGCCAGCACCTCCTCACACTCACCTGAAGCCTGCTGCTCACCCCCGGCATCCCTGGAGGGGCCACCCTGCCTGCCTCAGAGCCCAGGAAGTACGTGTGGGCCTGTGACTAGTGCTGTGCCCAGTGTGCCTTTCATTGCTCGGCAATCTTTAGCAGTGCCCCAGGAGGTCGGCTGTCTCTCCCAGGAGCCAGGATGGGCCTTATCTGTAGTTACTGAAACAAAAGCTTTGACATATGCATTACTTACTAGGCTTATAACTATTTACTTCAAACAAAAATGTTCCAACTCTTGAGTCCCCTATTGATTGCGGGTGGGCTGAGCCCCTGGAGTGGAACGGCCATGTTTTATCTGCCACACCCTCAGGTTCCTTGTGGTCACTTTCAGAAACAATTTTATTTTAGGTTCAAGAGAAAAAGGAAGGGCGCTGCTGGTCATGCTTTCATTACAAATCAGGAGCCCCCTGACCAACCCTGGGGCTCTGCAGGAGTTGTTCTGGGAACAGGCCAGAAGGTCCCTTTGCAACAGCCTGTGCTGGCATACAGTGCAGAAGTTCCCTGCCCAGAACAGCCCTCCTCACATGGTTAACCTCTCCTCTTGTTGGCAGCAGCAGCAGGAGGCAGAGGGTGGGGCCCACCACAGGGCTCCCGCTGCCCAGTCACCTGCTCTCTCCCCTCCGGGGTGTCACCAGTGGGGGTGGGGCATGACTAGGGTGGGAAAGCGGACTGACAAGTGGGTCCCAAAGGCAGCCTGAGCTCTGGACAGCCAGGGAACCTGTCCTGTGTCCACCAGATAGGACCAGTGGGGGGGGGGGGCAGCACAGACAGGGTACTAAGTGTCCCAGGGGTGGGGGATGGCCAGGGCAGGTGCGGGCAGGAAGTGCAGGTGAGCCCAAACTGCTTGCTGCACCATAAAGCAGGTATGGGCTCAGCATGGCCACTGGACAAAGACAGAGCCAAACAGGGCTGAGTTATGGGTGGAAACGGAATGAAGATAATGGTTATAGTCCAGCCCATAGGCCAACCCACAGTTAGGGGCTGAACTGTGTCCCTGAAAAGACATTGCAGTCCTTGCCCTCAGGACCTGCCGGTGAGATCTTATTCAGAAATGGGGTCTTTGTGGGTGATCAAGTTAGGATGAGGTCCTTAGGGCAGATCCTTATCCACAGGACTGGCGTCCTTTCTAGAAGAGATTAGAACAGAGGGCCAACCCTGTGAAGACACCCAGAAGGAAGCTGCCCTCAAGCCAAGAGACACCTGAGGCCACCAGGGCTGGGAGAGAGGAACAGGTCCTCCCCTGGAGCCTTCAGGGGGAGTGGGCCCTGCCCACACGTTGATCTCAGACTTTGGGCGCCAGAACTGACAGAACAAACTGCTTTGCTTGAGCTGCTTGGCCTGTGTTACTTGCTACTGCAGCAGCCCAGGGAACTCATACACAGTCCATTGTGCTGGTGAGGATGGGGTGGGGGCAGGGGGGTGGTGCTGGCACTCACAGGCCTAGCTTGTAAAGGAGCTGATGTTGCAAGAGGATCAAACAAGACACACAAAACCTCAAACTGCTCTGGCCACACCACTGAGGTACAAAGGCAGACGTCTCCTTGGGCAACGCAGAGCACAGCCACTTCTGGAGAACCCCAGACCTGCAACCCCATCAGTGAGCTGTGGGAGGGGTGACTGGAAGCTCTGTCATGCGGGGCAGGGCTCCAGAGCAAGCACCTGACAGGGGCTTGGGGTGAGCAAACTTGAGATGTACCTTGTATAGGCTTTAGCATTTTTTAAAAGTCCTTACTAAACTCAGTCTTCTTCGTTGCACCACACAGGTCGAACTTTGCTCAGCATTATAAAAGCTGCGGTGGTCCAAGTCTCACCTCCTTCCTGTCTCTGTGGCTCCCTGCCCCCCACCTTGGGGCCTCCTCGCCACCCCCTTGAAGCCAGGCGCACTCTCCCTGCACCAACCACAGGTGAGAGGCAGATGGTCCTGTGTAAGCATCTGCACTTTATCCAGGACACTAAGATAGTGAGCCTGGCAGAGAATAGAGGAGACTGTTGTGTGGGGGTGGGGGTGGAGGGCTGCTTTGGGTACCAGGAGAATGGGAGGTGCAGAGGGTGAGGAGTTGGGAGTGGGGGATGACCCCACTCTCTCTGTGTGGGGGCTGACTCAGTGCAGAGGACAGAGCTCAGAGGGCGAGTATCCCTTGTATGTATCTGGAGCCTGCTCTGAGGATACTCTGTAGGTGATGTACTTCCACATACTATACAGCATGGGAATACAAATAAAAAATCCAAGATCAAGAACGTGGACTGAAATATCACCTGGTAATTGTGGAGGGGCTTCAACCAGCTGTTCACTCTGGACAGCCCAGGTGGTGATGTCTGCTTTGCCCTGCTGGTTGCAGGTCCTGGGACAACCTGTGTCTGGCTCCTGCCACAGAAGTCCATCTTTGAGACAAAAAGGGGAGCATGGCAGGCCATGGGCCCCCTTCCCGCAGCCAGTGTGGCCAGGGAAACCCTGCCACCCTGCGGTGCCTGGGACCATGGTTGGCAGCAGAGGTGGTGGGGCTGGGGCTGGGGCTGGGGCTGGGCCTGGGGCTGGGGCAGGTAGAGCACACCCTCCACAGGGGAATCGAGGGAACCCCTGCAGAGCCCAGCCAGGCCACAGCCACGATGCAGCTGTTGGAACAGTTCTTAGAGGGTATGTGACCCACAGGTCTGAGGATCGAACGGAGCACCCACCCACTTAGACCCCAGGTGTGGGCAACAAGCCGTTCCTCGTGGCCAGCAGCAGCCCACCGCGATGCCGAAGATGGCTAAGGCCAAGATCAGGAACACAGCCTAGGCTATCACCTTGGAGGAGTGGGTTTGTAAACAAGTCCAGGACTTGTTTCTAAATGTGCATGGACTCATCGGAAGACCCATCAGTATGAGATGAAAACCCAGGTCAGCACGAGGCTCTCTTCTCTTCAAAATCCAAAGTAATGCAAGAAAAGCAACCTCTGCTGGTGTGATGTGGTGTTGCTTTTGTTCACTAGAAATCCTCCCTCAGAATTCTTCCTGCAAGTTTCCCTTAAGCACTGAACCAGAGACCACGTTTTCCAAGAGTTTAATGTCATTTCTTCTGCAGGGACAGAAAGGCCTGTGACTTCTGGGCATTTTGGTATCTCGAAGACTGAGTGGCTGGGAGGGAACTGCAGCCCCTTCTGGCCAGTCACGTGGGCAGGGGACATGGGGACGTGAAAGGATGTAATTTTGGAGAGACTGCGGAATCTTTGAGGATGTGGGAAGGGGGTGAATGGTATCTCACAGACGCTACAAGTGGATTTTAGAGAATTTTGCCACATCACGCTGTGCAGAGTCCTTCACTGTCCCTTCAGAATCAAATTCACTGACAATGTAGTTGATATAAATGTATTTATTTGGGAAGAGACAAAGATGTCGAAAAATATTCTAAGAGTCTTTCTTATAAGTTGTGAGTTCCCTTGGGAATTTTCCTAAGAGCACGTTTTGGCTGCTGTCCACTGCTTGGGCCATCCACTCTGGTTCTCCGGGTGTGACAGGGGCCACGGTGGCCCCGAGCTTACCTGGGTTGCATGACAATTTCTGAGAGACCTGAGAGGATATCACTTATAAAATAAGACCAGGGTAGTGGGGGATGGAGTGGGGGAGAATACAGAAGGGTGATGTTAGTATAAAAACATGATCCACACTTAAAAATAACATTCAGATAAAAGAACCAACTAACAGGAAAAAATAGCCAAAAACCAAATCCTGTAATCTGGACAGTGAAATCAAGGAATTATTGCAGCTCTTGGAAGAGAGAGGTGAAGAAGTGATAATTAAGAGAGCAAATTTAAATGACATGGAGGACAAAGCTGGAAACACAGTATTATCTGTCAGGATTTCCAGAAGAGGTATGGAAAGGGTGGAAGAGAAGAAACAAACAAACAAACAAAAAAACATAAAGAAAATGTGTCTGTACCTCACAGAGATTTGAGGTTTTAGACCCAAAGTATGCTCCAAGAGCCAGACAGGAAGATTGAAAAAACGAAATAAGGTTACCTACAATAGATGGATACCCAAAATTGGAACTGGCTTCAGATTTTGTAGAATTTAAAACACAGCAGTTCTTCAAGTTCTGAGCTGCCTTTGAACCTAAAATAGAAGCAGCCAGAAGTGTGAGAGCAAACTGAAAGATCTCAAAATGTGTGTGACTCAGAGTACGCAGAAAAGGTCCATGCCGTCGAATCAGAAAATTCCCCACAGTGGTGAGCCTGGGAATCTACAGTTACATCCAAATCAAACCTACAAGAACATCAAGTTGAAACAACACCTGATGACAGGACTCTGAGTTGGGGCAGATGTCAGCAGGCACCCTTGGTCAGAAGGCAGAGTGTCAGCAAGAGGACATGTGCCAAAGCTAGGGGTGCCCGGCATGCACTTACTCCTAGATTCTTAGGGCATGAGTTCGTAGGCAGTGACAAGTCTGAACCGCTCGCAGGCATTGCACGGGGCTCTCCCAGGTACTATGCCGCCACCTGCCCCCACCCCCTGCCCCGGCCAGCTGTTTCAGGAAGCTCTTCCAGGCGCTGCTTGGGGCTTTCCCAGGCGGTGTGCGGGGCTCTCCCAGCTGCTGCAGTGGGCTCCCCAAGGTGGGCTTGGGGTTCTACCAAACATGGCACAGAGTTCCCCAGGGTATTCCGTGGAGTTCTTGGCACTACTCGTTTTCCTTTTAAAGAAGTAAAGACTACTTTGAAAATAAAAACTCTTCAGCCCAAGTGCCCATCAGTAGATGAGTGTCATGGGGGAACTCAAGAGTTGGGAAATTTTAGCTTTAGGTAATACATAATAAGCTTAGTAGTTAATTCATGTTAAAAGCTATTATTTCGGGAACTGAAGGTATGGCCCACCCTGACTCCAGGAGACCACAGCTGTCCCACCTTTGTGCTCAGGAGGACTGCAATCAATCAAGATGGTACCTGAGCCATTGTGTTCCAGGGAGAGGCATCCAGCAGCCCGGGACACAGATAGAGAAAATCACCCGGGCTCAGGACAAAGGATGCTAGGGAAAGTGCAGACTCCAGCTTTCATCTGATTGACCTCTTTCCTGAATTCCAAATCCCGCACCTACACTTTTCCCTTCGTATAAAAAGCCTGGCTTGAAAGGAAATGTAAGGTGTGGGCTGTTAGGATGCATAACCTGCTGTCTTCTCTCAGATCACCAGCCATCTGCACAAAGTGCCCCTAAAAATTCCACCCCTGTCTCTGTGTGTTGGTTTTGGTAGTGACAAGAAGCACAAATGGTGACTTTTCTGGTTTCATGTGGATAAAAAAATGTGGTAGTTTTACACAATGGAATACTATGTGGCACTCTTGCCCTTTGTGACAGCACGGCTGGACCTGGAGATTATTATGCTAAGTGAAGTAGGCCAGTCAGAGAAAGACAAGTACCATATGATCTATTCATATGTGGAATCTGAAGAACAAAATAAACTGACGAACGAAATAAAACTAGAGGCATGGGTGCATGTAACAGACTGACAGGTCTCAGAGGAGAGGGGGATGGAGGAGACTGGAAGAGATTAGCCAAAGAACATACATGCATATATGCACATCCCATGGACACGGACAGCAATGTGTGAAGGTGGGGGAGGGGTGGGTGCTGGGTGGAGGGGGGCCAAGGGGGGAAAATGGGGGACATCTGCAATAGTCAACAATAAAAAACAATAATATTCATAAAATGAGGACTATAATCCAAATATGGAATAATCTGTAGTTATACAAATCATGTTTTCCCTTTAACAGTGTTCACAATATAGAGCGTTTTAAAAAGAGACTTCTATGGGGCCCCTGCATCTGGAGTGAGGCAGCCTGCAAAGACTCAGACACTGGCCCAGCATGGACCCATGATGGGCGGTGCTCACTCCAGAGCTTCCTTCTGATGGTCAGACGTGACCCTGCTGCTGAAATCCAGGCATTGCTTTCAAGTCAGGACGCTCCATGCAGCAGAGACGGAGCTCTCCTCTGGAGCTCCAGGGCTCCGTGCTGCGATTCCACCCCCAGCACCTTGGATCTGCTGGGCACGTGGTACAAACCGCTGAACTTGCTCAAGAGCTCTCTTCTGCTCTGGAACGTACCTAGAGCTGGGTGTGAATAGCGCACACCAGATTTCAGAACCCCACTCCACCCAGTTGTCAGCTGACTCAGGGGGTTGCAGAGAGGAGCTCCCAAGCTTTTGTTCTCAGTGGCAGGTGACACAAGGTGCAACAAACTGTTTCTTACAGTACAGGGGATATTTTGAGTTGTCTCAGACCATTGGACGTACAAAACTTTACTGTCCTCGCAAGACGGCAAGACACTGAATCACCACAGGGTTTTTCTCCCAACAACTGGCAAGAACTGATCTCATGGGGATGTCTCAACATAATAAACACATAAGTAACAGTTTATGTTTTGTGACTCAGGATAGTGATTTGGAAATGCCACCGGAATTAAGCTTAGCATTCTAGATTTTTTTTCTTTTGTTCAAGCTACTGATACGTTTCCTTTTTGTTTGAACTGCTGGCCAGGAAAACTCTGAGGCAAGCAGAGGCGAAGCAAACTGCTGCTTAGCCTTGAGCCATCTCCATTCTCTGCGAGGAAAGGATCCTTGAGACTGTCGCAGAGGGCGCGCTGCTCTGGGGGCCTCTCTCCTCTGCAGTGATTCTCTGATAACGAGCGTTTTTAAAAGATCCTTTCCGCTGGCACATCTACAGATGGCGGGTTGTTCTGCATTTGTGTCAGCAGTGTAAACAACTTCACACTGCAAATGCAATTTCTACTAAAACACACATAATGTAAAGCAGATGGATTTGAGCAAATATGACATTGTTTTAAAAATGTTGGCACAGATAAAAATGTATTATTCATATCAACTTCTTCCATTGCTTTGAAACTGAAGATTATTTTGGTGGCCAGCTCTAAATGAATGCGTGAGTTGGGGGCTTTACGACTATTTTTTTCATCTGGTTTGATGAGAAAGGTGGAAATCTCATCTCACACTCGGTTTCGCCTCCTCTCCTGCAGCTCTTCCTGCTTTTTCTCCTGCTGTCCCTTACACGTGTATTTTTTTGGAAGGAATGTCATACTTCATAAAGTTCTCCTTTATCTGTATCCTCCATAGAATCTTCCAGCACCGGGACAGGGATGTGGTCTGGCTTGCAGGATGGACATGAGATTAGATTGGTAGATGCTGTAAGTCAAATTGTCTGAAGATCAAGTTTAAAGAATTTCAGCCAAGATATGGAAACACCCTACATGTCCTTTGGTGGATAATGGATGAAGGCAAGTGATATCTATCCAATCTATATGTGTATAAAATGGAATATTATTTTTATGTTTTTATTTTACAAAATAGATCACAAGCCATCCACCGAATCGGTACTTATAAGTTAAAAAATAAAATAAAATAAATAAAAGACTTCTAAAAGTTGTGCAATATGTTTAAGATTTTGTACAATAAAACATTATTTGTAGAATGCACAGACAAAAATATTGAAGAGGAAGATCTGAAAGACACAGAGTGCCAGCAGTGGCTACTGGTGGCTGGGGGAATATACACGAGGGTCACTTTATGGTGGGAACTTTCTCAGTATCCAAATTTTCTGCAATGAATATGCATTGATTAGGCAGTTGGAAAAGTATTAGGTTTTGGTTTGGTTTGGTTTGGTTTGGTTTTAGGGTGCAATTCGATTCAGTTAAGTTTTTATTATTCTTGCCAAAAAAGGACAAAAGAAAAACAGTTCTTAAATTTTATTTAAAGTACCATAGTTAGACTATACTTCAAAGTGGAATTAAAAATGACTTAGATTTTTATAACAGTATTGCCAATCAGATTTCTAAAGAATTGAATTTAGAAAAATAAAAGTTGTAAGTTATTTGGAAGGAAATGATCTTTTCACACTAAACTACGATCCTTGATTATTAAACTAAGAAAACATCTGATGTAATCCTCAGCCTTTGAGAAATTGGCTATTGGTGCACTTCCCCTAAGCTTTCCTTTTTGGCTCCTGGAGTGTCCGCCAGGTGGGCTGCAGGACAGGAGACATGATGCTCCCAGCCCCAAGAACGCTGGCTCCATATTCTCCGCCCAGGAACACTCAGATGCCCACGGAAGGGTGTCCACGAAGGGGTGGGAGGAACTCCCAGTGCTCACCCCTGAGGGTGTGGCCGACACCTCCCACTGCTTGATTGGCTAGAATGGACAGCCTGTCTGGGTGGATACTGTGCACAGATGTGAGGCTGTGATGTCCCCCTCCCCCATGTAAACCTGTATACAAGCATACCTTGAAGATATTGTGCTTTTGTTCCAGGGCCACAATAGAGCAAATTTCACAATAAAGCAAGTCACATAAATGTTTCAGTTTCCCAGTGCACATAAAAGTTATGTTTACAACATACTGTAGTCCATAAAGTGCGCAATAACATTATGTCTAAAAATGATGTATATACCTTAATTTAAATATATTTTATTGCTACAAAATGCTAACTATCATCTGAGCCTTCAGCAACTTGTAATCTTGTTGCTGGTGGAGAGTCTTTCCTCGATGCTGCTGTCTGATCCAGGTGCTGACTGCTGAGGGGTGGTGTGACTATGGAGGTTCTTAAATACAACAATAGAGTATACTGCGTCCACTGACTCTTTCACGAGCGGCTTCTCTGTAGCACATGATTCTGTTTGACAGTGTTCTGCCCACAGTAGGACATTTTTCAAAATTAGTCAATCCTCTCAAACCTGCTGCTGCTTTATTAACTAAGTTTATGTAATATTCTAACTTACGTGCTATCATTTCAACAATCTGTGTAGCATCTTCACCAGGAGTAGATTCCATCTCAAGAGTAGAGTGCTGGAAACAGCCTAAGTACCCACCAGTAAATGAGTGGATCAAAAAACTGTGGTAAATTTACACAATGGAATACCATGTAGCGGAAAGAAAAAAGGAACTCCTGCCCTTCATGACAGCATGGATGGAACTGGAGAGCATAATGCTAAGTGAAATAAGCGAGGCGGTGAAAGACAAATACCATATGATCTCATCTATAAGTGGTATCTAATCAACAAAACAAACAAGCAAGCAAAATACACCCAGAGGTATGGAAACAAGGAAACAGACTGACAGGGACCAGAGGGGAGGAGAGAAGAGGGATAAGGGGGGCAAAAAGGAGAAGGGCTTAGTTAAAGAAAAAGTACAAATGACTCAAGGACATGGACAGCAGGTCGGGGATTGACTGTGGGAGCGGGGTGGGGGTGGAGGGTGGGGCAGGGGAGAGTAATGGGAAAACTGGGACAACTGTAATAGAACAACAGTAAAAAAATCTCTTTTTGCTAATCTATAAGAAACAATTCCTCATCTGTTAAAGTTTTATCATAAAATTGCAGCAATTCAGTCCCATTTTTTAATTCTAGTTCTTTTGCTGTTTTCACCACATCTGCAGTTACTTCCCCCACTGAAGTGTTGAACCCCTGGAAGCCATTCTTGTGGGTTGGAATGAATTTCTTCCAAACTTCTGTTCATGTTGGTGTTGGTGTTTTGGCTTCTTTCCATGAACCTTGAATGTTCTTAAAAAAAAATATATATATATATATATTTTTTATATATATTTTAAACAATATATATATATATTGTTTATTTTTAGAGAGAGGGGAAGGGAGGGAGAAAGAGAGGGAGAGAAACATTGACATGAGAGAGAAATATCAGTTGGCTGCCTCTTGCATGGGCCTGTACCAGGAGACTAAATCTGCAACCTAGACATGTGCCCTGACCTGACCAGGAATTGAACCTGTGACCTTTTGCTGTGTGGGACAATGCCCAACCAACAGAGCCACACCAGTCAGGGCCAAACTGTATTTCTTAAATAACAAGAACTTGTAAATTGAAATTACTCCTTGATCCATGGGTACAGAAGAGTGTTGTGTTTGCAGGAATGAAAACTTAATCAGAGCTCTTGGGTAATCAGGTGCATTGTCAATGAGTAGTGATATTTTGAAAGAAAAATCTTTTCTTTTGAGCATAAGTCTCAACAGTGGATTTAAAATGTTCTGTAAACCATGTTGCAAATAGACGTGCTGCCACCCAGGCTTTGCAGTGCCGTGTAGAGAGCTCAGGCAGAGGAGATGCAGCCTCATTCTTAAGGGCCTAGGGTTTTCAGAATGGTGAACAAGCAATGGCCTCAACCTAACGACTCGGCTGCATTAACCCCTAACAAAGAGAGCCAGCCTGTTTTCTGGTGCTTTGAAGCCAGGCATTGAATTCTCCTCTCTAGCTATAAAGGTCCCAGAAGGCTTCCTCTCCCAATATAGAGCAATTCTGTATGCTCTGGAAGTCTCTTGCTCGGTGCAGCCACCTTCCTTAGTCACCTTAGTGGGAAACTTACTGCAGCTTCTAGCTCAGCGCTTGCTGCTTCATCTTGCACTTCTATGTTATGGAGAGGCTTGTTTTCTTAAACCTCACGGACCAGACTCTGCTAGCTTCTGCTTTTCTTCTGGTGCTTCCTTGCCTCTGTCAGCTTTCACAAAATTGAAGTTAGGGCTTTGCTCTTGATTAGGTTTCCATTTAAGAGAGTGTTGTGGCTGGTTACATCTCCTATCCGGACCACTGAAACTTTCTCCATATCAGTAATTAGGCTGTTTTCTTTCTTACCATCTCTGTGTTCACTGGGTTAGTGCTTTTTATTTTCATCAAGAATTTTCCCTTTGCATAAACAGCATGGCTAACTGGTGCAAGAGGCCTAGCTTTCAGCCTGTCTCAGCTTTCAGCCTGCTTTCCTCACCAAGCTTAATCATTTCTAGCTTTTGATTCAAAGTGAGAGACCTGTGACTCTTTCTTTCACTTGAACACACAGAAACCATTGTCAGGTTATTAACTGGTCTGATTTCAACATTGTTGTGTCTCAGGGAACAGGGAGGCCTGAGAAGAGGGAGAAAGGCGGGGGGCAGCAGGGGGAGTAGTCAGAACACAAGCAGCATTTACCAACAAAGTGTACAGTCTTGTGCTGGTGCGGTCTGTGGTGCCCTGACCCCATTAGAACAGTCACCACAAAGATCACTGCTCACAGATCGCAATAACAAATATGGTAATCATGAAAACATTTGAAATATCATGTGAGTTACCAAATTGTGACACAGAGACAAAGAGTGAGCAAATGTTGTTGGAAAAACAGTGCTGATAGACATGCTGGGTGCAGGTTTGCCACGAACCTGCAATTTATATATATTAAAAAACCCCGCAGTATCTGGGAAGCGCAGTAAGGTGAAGTATAATGAAACCAGGTGTGCCCTTCTGCTGAGAATTACTCTCAAACCTCAGATCTTAAGTACCTGTCTTTCCTGTGTAATTTTAGTCCAGGCTTCAGTGGTTCAGAGGGCTGTGTTCCGAGCTGTGTTTTGCTGGGACGGATGTGGGGAGTGGGCAAGCTCAAGAATTGCTGTGGGTTATGAGCACTGAGTTTACCAAGATCATCCTCTCTCCTAACAGTGTCAGAGTCGAGCTGAATTATCGGACACCAGTTAGTGATGCAGAGTTAGAGAATTGGTTGTTGGAAAATGACACACTTCTACTCCAAGAAAAGTGCCTGGCTCATAGTAGGCACTCAGTTAATGTCTGCTGAATGAATGAATAAGTGGATGGATGCCATCTCTCCCACACAAGACATCCATTAAACTTCTCCTATTTTAAACATCATCTTCTTGGACAACCCCACTTCCTTCTGGATGGCTTTCTAACATCAAGACATAAATATTTTTGAGGCCTCAACAAGCGCCAGGCACTGAGGTACCATAACTGATGAAATAAGTCAGGGAGTCCCGAGGATCTTAGGGTGTTAGAGCAGCTCAGAGCTCACAGTTTCTTGCCCACCCCACCAGGTAGGGCCCACCAGCTTTGTGGGCAGGAGAGTCCTGGCCCTCTCTCAAACTTCCGATGCCAACTGCGAACAGGGTCACACGATTCTGCCCGGCAGACTACAACATTGGGGGTTCCCACAGGTTGGACAATTTGCTAGAATGACACACAGAACTCAGGATCTTATGATCACAGTTTATTATACAGCATATAAGTGTACAGCTAGGTAAAGAGGTACATAGGACGAGGTCCAGAAAAGTCTCAACAGCGGGAGCTGCTGTCCCAGTGGAGTCCGAGGACCCCACGCTCCAGCATGTAAATGAGTTCAACAACCTGGAAGCTCCCGAGCCCCGCTGTTTAGAGCTTTTATATGAGGTTTCCTTACAGAGGAATGATTGATTAAACCATTGACCATTACTGACTGAACACAATTTTCAGCCTTTCTCTCTTCCACAGAGGATGAGGACATGGCTGAAATTCCACAGCTATTCACATGGTTGGTTCTCGGGGGACCAACTCCCGTCCTAAAGCTATCCAGGGCCCACCACTCAGCACAGAGCTAGTAAAAACCCAGCCGTAGTCAGAAAGACATTCGTTGTGAATAACCAAAGATAATCCTATTACTCAGGAAATTCCAAGCATTTCAGGAGCCTTATGCCAGGAACCAGGTACAAAGACCAAATCTCTATTTTTTATTATACCACAATGAGCTCTTATAAAATTTAGTCTGGTGGGAGACCACAATAAGAATTTACTTATATGTGTTGGAAGGGGTAGGTGCTGTGAGAAAATGAAAGGCAGAGCAGAGTAAGGGTGTTAGGAGTGCAGGTGGGCACAGGTGGCTACTGTGTTATAATTTTGAATGTGTTCCAAGTCAGAACTACTTTAGTTTTAGACAAGAACTCAAGTGCTGTGGTTGGTACAGAATAGCATCATTGAGAGAGGGGACCTGGAGGGCATTCGGTGGAAACAAATTGCCTTGATTTGTTGATCCTCTTCTAATGATCTGAGTTCTATTTTGGTTGGTTGGCACCTGACAGGGGTAATACCAGCACTAGCTCTGAATCAGGTTCAGAGTTCATTTGAGACAGGATTAAAATAAAGTACTGACTGAAAGTCCAGCACAGTAACGTGACATGGCAGTCATGGGGTCTGTTAGGGGCACTGAGGACAAAGCGTACATTAGGCGGGTTTGGGAGAAGTCACGTGAGAAATGTGGTCCGTGAGGCCAGCCCTGGAGACCTAGAATCACCTCAATGACCCGTCCTCCCCTTCCCCAGAGCTGTTGTTGACATTCTTGAGACATTGCACTCATTATTTTGCAGGGAAAACTTCAAACAAATCCCAAGGCTCATCAAACATGCACATTCCTCACATAGCTGTGTTAAAATCTCCTTGAAGTGATGGTTACACCAACCAAATAGAGGAACTTAGAACGAGGGTGGCTTTAGAAGGCGTTTGGTCCTCTGCTTCAAATCCTCTTTTTACAGATGAAGAACTGCCCGAAGCCAGTGCAGACAATTCACAGGAATTAGGTTTCTTGACTTCTTACATGGTGTTTTCCCTACCACATTGTGCTGTCTATACTGTAATCTTATGCTTAGAATGAAGTTACTATATAATTTTGGGGGAATAAATATTTAGGAGAGCCTTTTCTCTTTGCTAAGAACCGTGCCCCTCCTGGGGTGAGTCCTGGAAGCCATGTTTCTACCAGGTAACCCCGCTCCCAACAAAACCGGTCCCTCAGACGTGTATTTTCACTCTGAGTTTTGGACTGAGTCCTGGGTTGGGAACTGAGTCATTTAAGCTGCTTAAGTTGTAGAGGGAAGGTCTTCAAATTCCCTTACTGAGGCCCTGAAAGCTGTCTTGTCCTAGTTCTTAGATTTCATCCTTCCAATAAAACCCTGCTCACTCAGATTGGGTTCTGTCATTTGCAGCCCAGGATGTCATAACCAAGAACTTTAAAAGCTGAGCCTCCCCAGTTTTGAGTTGAAGTTAAGAACTGGACTTAAAAGATGGTTCTTCTGCTCTTGGTCATTACATCATACCGTGCAGGCAATGGTTATGCCATTAAAACACGAGGGCTGCACAGGGACTGAGTGTCCCTGGAACTATGAGGACTTCCAGCACTCACTGTTGGGTGCTTGTCCTCAGGAGCCGGTGTCCTGTATGATCTGTTTAAGCTGAGTGTTCTAGAGCGAAAACCCCTTATGGAAGCAACCTCAGTTTATTCATTTGTAAAGTAGGAATAATACCTTCATCATAATGTGAGGAAGAATAGATTATATTAACTTGAAATGAAATACAATAAAATTACAATGAGATAAAATTGAGCATCAACTATACAAACTTGGGGAATCACTCAATCTCCCAAAGCTTGGGCAGCCTCATGGAAAAAGTGGGTTAAAACAACTACTTTACAAAATTATTTTGAAAGCTTTTGGCTTACAATAGGAACTTGACAAGTGATAGTGCTCCTCCCATTGGTGTCATGTCTTTTCACCCTTCCTTGTTTGCCATGGGCGGGTAACAGAGCCACGGACTTTGCCACATGATTATTTCATCTTGGAAGAGTCTGAGTTTATAAACTGCAAAGATGATTTGAGAATGGGAAGGATTAAGCCCAACCCATATGAAATACAATCCCCGGGAGGCACTGGCCAGGTGCACCAAGGCTTTGCATGGCTAAGATGAAAGATCGCCCAGCTGCGTGCACGCACGTGTGTAAATACTGACCTCCTGAAACTCACTGTTGTTGTTTCATGTCTGAAAACTAGTCGTGCTGAAAACCAGTCACATGTTTTGAGTAGTGTCTCTGAGCTGAGGGCCCTTGGGAAGGTAGAGGTGTGGTAGTGGGGGCCCCCTGACCTTTGGTTCTGCCTTTAATGGCACTGGCGGAACTATGCTAGGAGATATCCTCAGCCAGTGGGCCCCACATGACCGACAAGTAGAGACTTTGCTGTGATTTTTGTTTATACTAGGTGGAAATTCTTGACCATGAAACAGAGAATAGCTATGTCTTCTGGACAAGGCCACACACCCAGGTATCTTAGGTATGGTGGGGTGAAAAGCACATGGGAATTGGTGCAGACAGATCTGCATGAATCTCAACTCTACTGCTCACCAGTTACATGGTCTTGAATCTCTCTGACCTCCAGGTTAATCTTCTTAATTAAAGTTAGGATAATAATGCCTAAAATTAAATGACATGAAATGAATTTCATGTATGCAAAACTGCCTGACACTATATCCTTGCTTTTGACAAAATAGCTATAAAATAATATAAACATATCATTTTGAAGACTACTTAAAGGACTATTTTTATTGAAACAAATTCTTAGACTTTAACGTTCTTTTGAGATTTCAGGCACCTTCATCCCAGATCAGAATGGATGGCAACAGTGCCTGGCCAGTGGGCCAGTTCTAAGCTTGTGTCCCTAGGTGTCGAGGGCAGAAAAAAGACAGTCGTTCTCATTGTCCTGACCTTTGGGCCTCTGCAGCAAGCCACACGGGTGCCTGGCCAGGTCTCACTAAGGACAACCGCTCAGCTCCTCATGTTAATGGATCGTAGTGACTTCAGGACGTTAGTTCTTTAGGGCAGAACAGCATCCTCAAGGCCGTCTCTTCCAGCTCTGGTCATGGACTTGAAAGTTAATTCCAATGATCACCTCTTGAGAAACTCATTAATCATAAAAATTTTTGATACCTATGTTAAAACACTCTTCAAGAAATAAGATTAGGTTGGTGTTTCATAGATTTTTTTCTTACTCTTCAAGAAATAAGATTAGGTTGGTGTTTCATAGATTTTTTCTTAGGTATTGACTAAATACACACCAATGTTGTTAAATTACTCATACACACAAATGATGCTTGTGTTTATGGCTTACGTAAAAACAAGAGAACTTCAGCCTTTGCAACAGCACGGATGGACCTGGAGGACATCGTGCTGAGTGAAATAAGCCAGTCAGGAAAAGACGAATACCATATGATTTCACTCACATGTGGAATGTAATGAAGAAACTGAACTAACAAGCAAAACAGAGACAGATGACAGAGGACAGATGGAGGGGAGATGCCAGCTAGTCGGGGGAGGGAGGTCAGGGAGCGGAGGGACTGAGCCAAAAGGGAAAAGGACTCAAGGACATGGACTATGGTGTGGTGATTGCTGGGGGGAGCGGGGTATAAGGGGACTAAATGGTAATGGATAAAAAATACAATAAAGATTAAATTTTAAAAAATGTTTATGGCCTAGACACTGACTGACAAGTTAACATAGAAAAGCCAAAACGTTTGAGTTGGGTCCCTTGTATCTGAATTAAATGGAGTCATCTCCTAAAGGCTGTTTATAGTTCCTGAACATGACATTTTCCATTTTCTTCTCTAGATCCTTAGTGGTGTCAGACAGCCAGATGGCCAGTGAGGCTCAGTCCCAGGAAACACCATCAGGATTCTGCGGGTGAAGGGGCAACCCTGCTAAGCATAACTCCAGAAATAGTCTGGGGAGTGTTTGGGAAACAAATGTCTCAGTGTGGAGGCTGGTGACTTGGGTGGGTGCCGGGCCGGGCTGTCAGCACTTTGGGGGGCTGGAAGAGCAGCCCGGTCCCCCCATGCAGAGGCCTCTTGTGCATTCCAAACCTGCTCATCTGAGCAGGAGATTAGTGTAGGGAGCCAGAAAAAAATGCCCACGACATGGTTCTTGTCCTCTTAGATGGCAGAATATGAAATAGAACGTTACCAACGCTAGCAGTTTCCAACTCTGGGAGACATTTGACTCTTGCTGTGGAAGGCATGGAAAGATGGGACAAGTTCTGGGTTCTAAAGGCTCGTAGGGCCTGGATCCTGGGGTGGCGTGGGTGCTGAGCACCGAGGTGGGGTGAATATCACCTAGTCCTCCATGCTGTCAGCCGGGGTTAGTCGACTTGGGTTTCATGCTCAGAATCACCAGGTTACAAGAAGGCAATTTCTACCGAAAACAATTCCAGCTGAAACAATTAGATATTGCCAAGAAATGAGTGGACAAGGTTTTGGTTGTAATGTCATTGTTGTGGCCACCAAAAAATATGTATCGATGTATTTATCACCACTGGCTGCAAGAAAGTAGGCTACATTGTTCAGGATAGGTTCAACTCTCTGAGATGCTGTCATTGGCATTTCAGGGGTGGAGAGCTGATGTGGCCTATACCCAAATTCCTCTAGGGCCTTTGCTAACCAAATGAGCACAGGTTCTTCCTGTCAGGAGCTCATGTGGCCCTGGCTAGATTGCACACAGGTCTGCTCCAGGCTCCAGTCCCCAGCAGGGCCTGTGACCCCAGAATCCAGAAGTTCACCCATGGGCTTGCAGCCCCAGGGTCTTCATGCTTTCACCATTAGCACACCTTGTTGCCCTGAGTTTTGGATGACAAAACACCGAACATGGAATAGTCCAGGATCACTTAGGCATGACCTTCCCACTGGACTCTTTCCTTAGGAAACTATTTCAGAGCCAACTCTGAGCTTTGCAGCCCCTGGGCAACAGAATGCTACTGGGAGATTATTAAAAGATTGGAGGCTTTGCTGAGTGAGCACGTGTGGGGTACTTTCTGCCACAGTGATTTTTCTGAATCGAATCTGATTACACCCCCCACCCCCCATGGCTGTGGCTCCATGTCTGTTGCAGCTGTATTTGGGAAAATGTCACTCAGTCATCTGCTGTGTAAAACTCACCCAGCCAAGGAAGTGGTTATTAAATGCAGTTTTCTGGGATCACTCCATGATCTGCTGCATCTGAATTTCTGCATGGAGGGTTCAGGAACCTGTTGTTAAAACAAGCTTCTCCACTGATTCTCATGTACCCTCAAGTTTGAGAAGCAAAGTACATTTCAGAATAAACGCCAAACAGCTGAGCCTGAAGTACACGGCCGACCCGGATGTGGACCTGCCCATCTTCATCTTCTCATCCCCCTGGAAGAACCTGCCCACCTGCAGCCCCACTTCTAGCCAAACTGATGCCCCTCACAGAGTTAAGGTCTCTCACCCTCGTGTTGCTCCCAGCACCTAGGACACCCTCCTTGCCATTCCCCCTTTCTTCACTTCCCCTTGTTATTTTTTTGTTTTTCAGAACGATTAGCTCAGTCATTGTCTCCTTGGATGAGGCGTGCCTCCTCTACTGACCTCTCGGTAGTATGCCCACTGAATCATAACCATTTGGGTAGTTGCCTTTCTCCGCATTGGACCATGAGCTCCAGGAGAATGGGAACTGTGTCTTGTTCTCTGCGCCCCAGCGCACACGATACGTTCTGGTCCTTCTTAGCAGCTCCGAAATGATTGGGAAGGAATTGAGTTCTTAATTTAGAGGCACCAGAGCCTTGACCTACTTGGGTTGAGCACATCTTCTCAATAAAACCCAAACAGTGGCTGTGGTAGTTGTTTCTAAATTCTGATCTCTCAGGGACAACAAAGAGATTAAGAAAGAAGAAATAGACCCAGGCTATGAGATTAACCATGCATACTTCGAGGTTGTTAGGTAAATTGTAATTTGCAACAAATCACTCATGAGGGTACAGCCACAGTGTGACTCCATCCTAAGTGCAAAACCATGCTCATGGGGCTGAAGTCAGAGGGCAGGGGTGTTGGATGGGTGGGCTACAGCTGGGAGTCAGGGAACCCTGGAGCTGAAACTGGGACAGAAGTTCTGTCCCAGGACCTCCAGGGTGAAGGCAGTCAGAGGGCTGGGTCGGCTCTGGCAGACGCACCAAGTCAGCATTCTGAAGATCAAGTAGCCTCACCAAGTCCTGAAGGCAGCAGCTGAGGTATGAGCCAGGAGCGACCATCAGAAGTCAGGAGCTGGACAAAAACGGGGCCAAGAGCTGTGAAGAGTGGAAAAGGTGAAGCAAGCACTGCTCTCTGGGAGCTCCGGGGATGGCATGACTGTCTCCACGATGAGGTTTCCCAATGACCGTCTTGCTGTGGGCGGTCAGCGGGAGGGTAGTTACGGGCCCCGGCGGCCTGTTCCTGGGGATGTGACACCTACAGAATGTAGGTGTCCACGCCTGCTGGGCCCTTGAGAAAAGTCTTAACTGCCTCTCCTCTCTATCTCTTTTTTAAAAATAAACAGCAGAACTTCTTTCTCACAGTTCTGGAGCCTGGAGATCCGAGATCGAGGTGCCAGCATGGCTGAGTTCTGGGAAGACAGACTGCTGACTTCTTGTCATGTCCTGACATGGCCAAGGGCTGAGAGAGGAAGCAAGCCCTCTTGTTTCAGCCTCTCTCTTTGACTGTGCTGCCAACTGTGGCTTTTGTGGCTTTAGAAAGCCACCATCTCTCTTTCTTCGCTGGCCAGTTATAAATCACCCATCTCATCAATTGCCATCATCCCGTACCACTCCACCCCAAAATTAAGTCAGATCATGAAATAGCAAGCCTGTGAATTGCCATGTGGGAAACTTTCCTAAACTCCTAAAGCTGTGACCTTTGCCTTTTGCAGTTGCCTGTCATAGAAGATGCGGCTTCCTCAACACCCGCCGCCTGCTGAACCTCTGCATGCCCTTTTCACCCTGGGCCTGACCGGAAGCTTCCGTCTGTCCTCCTTGTGAGAACTGAGTCTGTTTCCGGATTCCCATGGGGTGTCAGCACCAGGATGTTTATTCCAAATGTCTCACCACTCATGTTTCCTTAGCTTTCTTAATTTTCTTTTTTGTCTTTTTATTTCCAGTTAGGCCAGTATCTGCCCTTCTTTTCACTTTATGAAACGATTGAATAAAACAGTGTTTGTTCATCAGACTTCCCATGGAACCAGGCTGTTGGGGAGTCTCACGAAGGCAAACTGTCCCTGTGTCCCCCGGCCTCTGTCCTGGGCCCTGTGTGTATGACCTTGGGCACCCGCCGCGCCTCCAGGGTAGCCGCCCCATCACCTCCCTGCACACAGTTTCAGCTCCTTTGCAACCCCCTTCTCCGTCCTGTGTTGCTGTTCCATTCCCAAGGTGCATTTCTCACTATTATTTTAAGTCTTGTGATGTATCTATTCCTTTTTTGTAAGAAATACTGTGCTTTTGAGAAGAGTGTCTGATAAGGACATACATGCAGTTTTGACCTTTGCTTGATACCAGTCTGTTTCTCCACTGTTTTTTTCGAACTCCCTTGCTCCATTTATTTATTTATTTATTTAAAAAAATTGAGAGAGAGAGAGAGAAGGGAAGGAGAAAGAGAGCGAGAGATACACTGATTGGTTGCCTCTCGCACACCCCTAATTGGGGGACTGGCCGGCCACCCAGGCATGTGCTCTGGGAATCAAACCAGCAACCTTTTGATTTGCAGGCCAGCATTCAATCTTGAGCCGTACCAGCCAGGATGTCCACTGTTCTTTTTAATTAAAAGGGAGAACATGAATGTGGGCTGAAGACAGAACTGGGGCTGTCAAGACTTGATCCTGAACTTGGCTCTGACATCGAGTTTCCCTCTGGCCTTGGGCAAGTTCCTCAAATCTTCTCTTTTTTACTGGCTTTAATGAAGAGTCCAGGCTGTTTCTTGCAGGCATGCTAACTATTGTAATTGTTAATTACAGAAGATACCTTCTCGGCTGCACAGCGGCGTGCTTTGGCAAATTCCATGTCCCTTCCTGTGAGGCCCAGGGTCAGACACCCTGGTTTCCCTCTGCCTGAGCATCTTCAGATGGCTGGCCCATTTCTCACTGAAATAGAAACACCAGACCTGGATATTCATTAATAGTAGTTATTTTTTTCTAAAGCAAAAACAACCCAAACTCCTGAGAAAATTTAACTAGAATGTGGTAATAAAAGCCAAGGCCTTTTGCCAGAGAAATATGTGTGTGTGTGTGTGTGTGTGTGTGTGTTCCTGGTGTGGGCTGCCTGTTGTGTTGTGTAACATCTGGTCCTTGACACCTGGGTGTTATTTGGTGAGTAGCTGGTTGGATTTGGGGCTTAACGTGCCTTGGGATCTGTCTGTAGCCTTGCTGGGAACTATATGACTCTTTGGAGTTTCAGTCCAGCTGATAAACAATCTCTTTCCTTGGTTCTTTCGATTCAGCCCAGCTGGTTTTCAGGTCCAGCGAGCTTGTTTGCTCTGAGTCCTAGAGAAAGAGCTCCTGATGGTTAGCGAGGAGTGGGCCACTGAGTTCATGGCAGCCCTCGCCAGGCTTGTAGGAAGGGCTCTGGGTGCTCCTGAGGGCATCTGGACTTCTGTTCAGGGGATTCCAGACTTGCTCTGCTTTAACATCCTAAGGAACCATTTGAGTTTATTTGGATCGAGTGTGGGTGCTTCCACCTAGAATGGATGGTGCAACTTACTTCCCCTCTAAGCCAAGCCCCTTCCCTGGGCTGGCTCAGGGCCCGGTGCTGCCAGTGCACAGGGCCTAGGGGCCTGTTACAGCATCAGCTTCTGTCTAGAAGGGCTTATTTTTGGCCCTCAGGTGAATAAAAAATGATATCACATCATTTAAGTCAACCAAGCTAGATGCGGTAACCAGAGATGCAGTAATTTGGGCCATCGAATGGTCTCTGGGGAGTGGCAGGTATTGCACACAACACACTCAGGGGCCCACAGTCCTTCCACCCTTAGTCCCTGTGGCTACTTCTGTGGCTAAAGCTGGGTTACCACAAAATGGAGTTCCAGTTGGCAGGCCCAGGGAAGAGAGCATGGAGGGCACCCCTGCTCTGACGTCGTGCATGATACGTCCACTTCATTCCGCCCAAAGGGACTTGGTGACGAGACCACACCGCACCTCAAAGCTTGAGCAGTGCAGTCCCTACATGGGCAGCTCCGCGCCAAGCTGTTACTCTGCTGTTGTGGGCGAAGAAGCCAGCAGCCTCCCCACATCCTGTCCTCTTAAATCATTCAGATTTTTAAAAAATTAAAAGTGTGATATTATCTTTCTCATTTTTAAATTACAGTTGACATTCAGTATTTTAATAGTTTCAGGTGCAGAGCACAGTGGTTAGACATTTATATAACTTCCGAAGTGTTCCCCCTCCCCCGATACTTTCTGAGGCCAGCATTCCACAAGTGCCCTCAGGGCCAGCCTCCTGGGTGTGAGGCAGTCGCACAGGATTCCACACTCAGAAGGGCCTTGCACTTGATTTAATGTTCTGCTATTGCCATCTTGAAATTCTAAATAATTTTTTAACAAGACACCCACATTTTCATTTTGCACTGGGCTCCCAAAAGTACATAGCCAGTTCAACCTACTATTTCTGAAATTAGCATTTTTATTCCACCCAATTCAGTATTTACTGAAAATTCATTTTGTAGTAAGACACCATAAAGGCCATGTGAGGGGCCTCGGGGGCCCTGTGATTCCGCGGGGGATGAGGGAAATGGAGTACGTCATCATTCGGAAGAGCCACCGCGCACCGCTGTGATATCCACGGGAGCGAGAGGCAGCCACCGACCGTGCGGGCATGAGGCGGTAGCTGTGGGCAGAATCTTTTTAAAGTGAACTGTTGCAAACACACGGAAAATACAGAGAGTAATCTTATGAATATCTTTATACCCACCACCTAGTTTTGTCACTTTGAACGTGTCACCAGGTTTTCGTCATGTATTTTTAAGGAATTTGAACATCCCACACACTGTTGAGCCTCCTTCCAGTTGCTCCCTGGTCTCGTTCCCCTTCCTCGCCACCCAGAAGCAATCCCTTCCTGCACTCCAGTATTTACAATCCCCAGGCAAGCTACAGTGTTTTTTACTGCATAGACAGGTGTCTATAAATAATCCTTATTACTTTTACATGTTTTAAATTTTATAAAAATAGCATCATATTTTGCTCATTCATTAACTTAACAAATAGTTACCGAGCAGCTACCATGGCCAAGCACTGGTTCCCTCCCGAGAGGAGGGGCTATGGTGACCAACTCCGCTGAGCGGGTGTTCCGCAGTCCGTCACGGAGTGTGTCCTCAGATCTGCCGGACCAGGCCGCAGATGCTCTCTCCAGCTCCCAAGGGACCGTCATGCCATTCCATAGCGGCGCATGCCAGCCAGCTCTCCAGCCGTCTGTGAGGGTGGCCAAGATTAGTGCAGTGATACTGTGGGCTACCTCCATACTACCCAGGCCCTGGAGGGACCACCCTTAGATACCTGCTCAATTCAAGGACAACACACCATTTCTCCACTAACTCTGGCCAAGGCACCAACACCAATTAATGAGATCTGCCAGATGTCCGGGGCCCACATCAAAATTACCAACCTAGTAGAAGGGGCTTCTGGGGGGCAGGTTACTACACTGGTTCTGCTGTCAGCATTAGTCTGGCCCGTTATCTAATCAGTGCCAGGCTTTCCTCCGAGGAGTGTGTAGAGTGCCCCTGGAGTAGTGTAGGTTCACTCACAATCGCTCCCGCTGTTCTCCAGGACACAACTGTGTAATTTCTGGCTGGTCATTCCAGGTTTTAAATAATTTGTAAGGGTTTGGTTTCTGGACAACTTTACCATTTGCTGAGAATTTAAAATCACATTCTCTGTTCAGCTGTTAATGCTGAGACCCATATTTAGTTTCATAAGCTTTTTTTCTGTTTTTTTTTGTTTTGTTTTGGGGTTTTTCTTGCTGATGAATTTTATTTCTATTTGGTGAGAAATGTAAGATTGGAAAGTTAATATATTTCAGTTTAGTTCTATAATGCCAAAAATTTAAAAATGGCCCTGGCTGGTATGGCTCAGTACATTGAGTGCTGACCTGCAAACCAAAGGGTGGTTAGTTGGATTCCCAGTCAGGGCACATGCCTGGGTTGTGGGCTAGGTCCCCAGTGGGGGTTGCACAAGAGACAAGCACACATTGATGTTTCTCTCCCTTTCTTTCTCCTTCCCTTCTCCTCTTTAAAAAAATAAATAAAAATTTTAAAAATGGATTGGTAAATAACAACAAAAAAGTACAGAAATTAAACAAAAATTCCTGCCCTCATGAAGTTTTTATCCTAGAAGGACAGAGAGATAATAAGCAAGAAAAGTAAGTAAAAACATATAGTATGTCAGATAGTGACAACTGCTAAGAATATGAGAAAAGGCAGAGAAGGGACTACAACAGTGGGACAGGTTCAGGGCCAGTGAAAATTTTAGATTGAGTGGCCGCAGATTGAGATTCCTGTCCTGCTGCCCTCGCAGACTTTTGTTAACCATTGTGGTTGAAACCTGTGTCTCTAATCCATTCATTTCCACTGCTATATAACACTTACTGCATGACTAGACCCCATTTCATTTTCCATGATGTTGCTCTATAGTCAGTTTTTTATTTGCTATTTTGCTATTAGCAGCAAGGCTACAAGGAGCACACCTGGACATGCCCCCATGCTCATACACACAAAGTTTCTCTCAGACAGACTAGACCTAGGAGGGGACTTAGCTCAGCTCCTTCAGGTGTTGCCAAGTTGCTGTTCAAACTGGTCACATCCATGCATAGTGTCTGCAGAAAAGGGCTCACATGAGGCTCCTGAAGCCGCTGTCTTCAGAAGGGCCTGCTTGCAAGGTTAGCCCTTGGCTGGGTTCTGGGAATTGGGATTTCTGGAGTGTTCTCACTGTTCTTTAAGTGATGATGGGGAGTGTCCTATGCCTAGACCTCTGCAAACACTGGTTTCTGCTTAACATCTGCTTCCTTTCTAGGAGTCTGGAGTTTTAGAATATGCTAGTTAGAGTGCATTTATGTGACACAATAAGATTTTGGGGTGCTGAGGCTTTAATGGGCTTCGCAAGGCAGAAACACCACATATGTGTTGCTGTGTTTTCACTGCTGGGGAATGAATGGACTCTATGTGTGGACCCGCCCAGACTCCGCCCATGTCTTTTCCCTTATGATGTGTCTGTGCAGTCTTTCTACATTGCTGTAATAAATCTTAGCCTCGAGAACAACTACACGCTGAATCCTGTAAGTCTTCCCAGACAGTCTCTGAACAGGGGAGTTGTCATGGGGCCCTCTATCACACACTCACCAGCAGCGAGTGTTCCCACTGCCCCATGACCTTGCCCGACTTGGTATTTCTTATGGACTAAATGTTTGTGTGCCCCCCAGTGTGATGGTATTAGGAGGTGAAGACTTTGGGAGGTGGTTAGGTCCTAAGGGTGGAGCCCTCATAAATGGGATTAGTGCCGTCATATGAGAGAAGAGGCCAGAGAGCTAGCTCTCTCTTTCCACCAGGTGAGGACACAAAGAAAAGTCATCAGTCTGAAACTGGGAAGAGGGCTCCCACCAGAACATGCCTGTGCTGACAACCTGGTCTCCAACCTCCAGCCTTCAGTTCTATGAAAAGTACATTTGTCGTGTGTAAGCCACCTGGTCTGCAGTACTTTGCTACAGCAGCACAAATGGACAAAGATAATTTTACTTTCTAATTTTTGCCAACCTGGTGGTAGTATAAAAGAGTATCCTGGTGGATTTTCATTTCCTTGACTGAGGAAACTTAATGAGACGACCAGTTGAGTTTCCTCTTCTGTGAAGTGCTTATTCATATCTTTGCTCATTTTTCTTTTGGTTTGTCTTATCTCACTGAATCACAGAAGTTCTTCATATTTGATACTGCTTCTTTGTTCATTATATGTATTTTTATAAAGATTTTAATTTATTGGAGTTCCGGCCAAGATAGAGGCATAGGCAGTCGCATTGTGCCT